>JBAIZL010000004.1:230059772-230104772 GCA_036971475.1 Prosapia bicincta
AATTCATTAAAAGATTGGGTAGATTAAATTGTAACTAATTTTAGGTAAAATCCTAGTAAGGTTATAAAACGGTTGTAACATATAAACAAGATATTTGAACTGTAAATGCATAAAGAAATTTGTTGTATCAAATAAAATTAAAAACGAGATAATCTAATAATAATAATTATATTTAAACAAAATTGTAAATGTTAGTAACATAGGGCATAAGTAATTACTTGAAGGAGAAAGTGAAAAAACGATTGTAAACAATGAGAGGTTATGTTCTATGAATTCAGCTCAAAACACACACAATTCGGAATTATTACAAAAGTAAAACACAAAGACACTTCACACACAAATAATAATAATTAAATAAACACTGGAAGGTTTGTTAAGGATCGGAAAATTGAAACAGTTAGTTTCAACCAAAGTTTAACCAAATTAAAACGCCATTGTAAACAATCGCGTTATTGCATCAGCTGTAAAAACAGAGGTGAACGCAAGAAATATGTCAAGTGTGCAGTCGACTATAGTGAGAAGAAATTGAACTAAATTATAGAAACATGTGTTTTAGAAGAAGGAGAAGCCGCCATATGTTTTTTTATTTGTTAAAAATCTAAAGTGGCGTTAGTTGGTTATAGCGTGGTGACGCTACGAGATGGGACCTGCCATGACCAGTCAAAATTCCTTTTAAAAAATGCCGTCAAAATTATACAGATTTGTGAAGAAACTTGGCAATTTTAAATAAGGAGAAGTGAATTTAAAGATAAAGTACAGTGGTAATATAATTTGAAGGAACTAAAACGTATTTAAGTGTGTAAAAAGTGAAATTTGAAGAGAACGGAATCTTACGTAAGCGACCTGCAGAATTACGATATTTGATAAGTTAAGTATATTAGCGCTATAAAAAATAAACTTTAGTGGACTCTTAAGATAATAGGGAAGTTTAAATTTGTACATTAGAATATCTTGGATTTAATTGATAGATAGTAGGAAGAATCATAATCCAGTTCAAATAGTTTCGCCTTTTTGCTTATTCCAAATTAAAGTTTTTCCATCAGGATAATATTTATTAAAACTTATTTCAAAATTTAATATTGTTTTTTCAAAATTTATTTAATTAACAAAAGAATAAAAAAAATATAGCCCATGCCTATAAACCCCGAGATAGTAAGAGATCTTAAATTTAGCCAAGGGTATATGAAAATTTGTAACTAAAAATCAAAGAAAGTGAGTTTAGTATATTGTGTTAAAACTTGTTAAGTTGTAAATTTTTGTTCTGTGTATTGTTTAAATGTTGAAATAAAAATTGTTATAATAAAGAATTATGAATTGTTCCTGAGTAGTTTTTTTGTGTTTAAATAGATATTTGATATCATTATTCAAACATTCATTAAATAGTAAAACCCCGTTGTATTGCGTCTCAGAAATATCTTTATAATATATATATATATATATATATATATATATATATATATATATATATATATATATTTATAGCATACTCGTATTTGTATGTACTTTAAATTTATAGGTTATAAATGATTAAATAGGTAAATTAGTTATTACTATTTATAATCTTTATCATTTGAAAATGGCAATTTTGTTATGGAAATGAATTTGGGAAACAAGCGTTTTTATCCGGAATATTGTTTAATTCATTATTTGTATAGTAATGGTGAATTCAACACATTTAACTTTATTTAAAATGTAAATAATGAGTATTAATATACTTTGTAAATTAAATAAATGTTAGTTATGTAAAGGCTATCAACAATAATTAACCAAAAATATTTCTTCTGGATTATTTAAGTATGTACTTGCTTAGTTATTGTGTGTTTTAACTTCTTTTACAAAACATATCTAAGTTTAAGTTGTTCATGTTATGTTTTTTATAAAATATTTTATTTATTGTATTTTAAACCCACTTACCATAAAGTACAGTAGCGTGCTATTTAGAGTTGTGTTGAGTAATTAATGTTATTAAAATTCCTGAAATATTTTAAAATAAATTACAGAATAAAAATAAATTTATTGATAATGTTTGTAACTATTTTAATGATGTTTTATGGATAATTTCATAACTGTACATCCTCATTAGGATACAAAATCGTATAATGTATGAAATTATAACAATTTGCTTCGATGGTTCCCACATGTACAAGTCTTGAGTAATAAACGCTACCAGATGAAGGCCAGCTCACGTATCGACCTATGAACTCACATTAGAGCATTTCATTTATTATTTTCTATTAACAAAATTAACCTAATCGGGTACAATAAACTACCGGATAGTTTTTGTACTATTTTTTAATGCCGTACAACTAGGCTGTGATTGATTTAGCATTAGGTCAATTAGGCGGGAACGCAAATACTAGGAGGCGCTTGACTTGCAACATATTTTTTTTTTAATGATAAAAATCTTTTGATAAAGTAAGGTAAGTTTTGTTTTGTACTGTATTTATCATACTTATATTAATAAATAATTAATGATTCATTATTTATTGTTTGTGTTTATTACTGAATAGAGTTGTTACTCATTTGCGTTCCGTATATTTTAGTGAGCATAAACACATAGATAGTTTTATAGAGCGAGATTCAGGTGTATCTAAACCGTTGCCAGATCGAGTAATATTGCTCTTTGGCATTCAATTTATTTAAAGAATCAAAAATACAATTGAAAAATAATGATATTATATTTCCATCTGTTAGCCCTATCATTGCCTAATAATATTAATGTACTATTATTAATATTTGTTATAATAAAGCTGGTTTTTGAGGAAAATTGACAAGTCAACCAGTCTGTCATTGATGGTGTGATCATGGGGCACAAGCACTTTATGGCTAGGGTTGTCCAAACTTTAAATCCGGCCCCGGCTACAAGACAGGGCTCTCATTGATAAAGAGTGGATCAAGTTGTTCAGGTTTTACTGAATGATGTTAAAATTTTGTTGATAAACCTTAGTTTTTATTTTGTATGCTGTATACCTGGGATTTTTTATATGGGTCAATTTCATTGCAATACTATTTACGTTTGCGGTTGATGTAGGTACCAAATGATTTAAAAGAATATTTATTATGTGAACTGAACTTTTAAGGTAAAGTTCCTCTGGCTCTTTAAAGTTACTTTGAATGTCTGCGTAGAATGTATAAAAGCTATGACAAATGTTAGAACCTTACAGGTAGTTTTCGTATTAAAGTACAGTTTTTATTTGTCTCTGATACAGGAGGATAGAGTTTCTGCTTTCTGACATATCTAATCTCCGTCAAGATTTGGTTTCTGATACCAGCCTAATATTGACAAGGCCAATCTGTTGTCTCCAATACCAAATGTGTCACGCACGGCCGCACAGCGCCCACGACGTTCACATCTTATTATGTTAAGATCGTATTGGTGCGTCAATGCTTTATATCGACGAAACCAAATCAGAAGCAATAAAGGATGTTGCGTCATTACATCATCAAAGAAGGGCTGACGTCATCTCTTGTACAAATTTGCGGACTTAAAATATTTGACGTTTACTTGCAAAATTGCCTTGATTTATAGCAACAACGAATTCCTGAATTCATTCCTGATTTATTTCTGTACGATCTAACCTTTCCTGGTGCGTGTTTTAGAGAGTCAGTCGAGCAGCTGAGATTAAAAGCATAGCGTGCAGAGGTTTCAAGTAACACAACGGGAATTTTAATAGTGGCCGGTCATATTACATTACATTACCTATGAACAGTCCCTAGATTAGGCCGATTCTTATTTCCATGAAGCGTGATTTAATGAATGAGTTCGAATTAATTTTTAAAAGTAAAAAGATTATGTAATTTTAATAAAGAATTATAATAAAAGAATCTATGTGTGAAAAATAGATATTATTATTTACCTATTTTTAATCATCCTAATATATTATACTCGTTCACATTAATAGCAAGTACTACTATAAATAGTAAATTATAAATATATTTTAATATGTTATAATTAAGGATGGGTCGATAAATAAAATTTTCGATTCCGATTTCGAATCTTACAATTTTCTTTCGATTCTCGATTCTTAAGTCGATTCTCGATTTTTTAGGTCATAAAGGCATATGTAATATTACCTAATAATGAATCTAGTTAACAACTTTGTCATAAGATGAAGCCTTTTAAAAGTTTCGTTTTAATTTAATAAGCTACACATAACGTTCCACGTTGAATTATGAATAGAAATTTCTGAGAGCATGACAAACATATCGGATAAAAGTAACGATTTATCATTTATTTAGTATTACAAATAAGAACTTCACATCACAATTACAATATAGTTTCAGTAATTGCCATTTCAGTTTGTATTATAAATTGTAACTACCTTTAAGCGGTGGTGAAGTAGTGGCGGTCACAGTCGGAAGAAAGAGAAAAGGTGTGTGTGTGAGAGAGAGAGAGAGAGAGAGAGAGAGAGAGAGAGAGAGAAAGAGAAAGAGAAAGAAAGAGAAAGAGAGAGAGAGAGGAAGAGAGAAAGAGAGAGAGAGAGAGAGGAAAAGAGAGAGAGAAAAACTAACTTAGTTCAAGTCAGGGAATATATACTCAAGTTTAAGACCTATACAATGGTCAGTTTTTTTTTTTTTTGGAAAGTGAAGAAGAAATAAAAATGCTGAAGTGACGAGTCTCTCACTAATTAACCTCCTAGTTAAAGAACGTAAGGATATATAGTAAATTAGGAGAACCTTGGTTCTTTGGCAGAACACTATGTGCCCTATGAGTGCTGTTTATAAACATATCTACAGTAGTGTGATTAATGAGACAGGCTGTATTGTATTCTTTGGCTAGACGCTTTAGAGGCTTTTGTGCGGTCTATTTACATTTAAATTTTGAAAGTTAGTTTTCTGGTGTGATGAAACTTGATGGTGAGGCTTGAGTATGGTTTAACAAACAGTATCCAAAGCATAGCTTGACTATGGGTTATCACAAAAGTATCCGACGGGTAGGTTGAATACAAAGTAACACATAATGTTCAGTGCATAGTTTGGCTTTGTGGTTATCACATATAATCTGATAAATAGCTAGGCTAATGGTTAAACATAGTAGCCGATGCATAGCCTGACTAGGGCTAACACATAGTATCCGAGGCATAGATTGACTAATGGATAACACAAGGTATCCAAAGCATAACTTGACTAGGAATTAACAAATAATATCCGATGCATAGCTTGAATACAAGGTAACACATAATATGCGAAGCGTAGCTTAGCTAATGGTAATACATAGTATCTGATACATAGCTGTTCTAATGTGTAACACACAGTAGCCGATGCATAGCCTGACTAGGGCTATCACATAGATTGACTATGGGTTATCACATAGTATCCGATGAGAGGCTTGAATACAAGTTAACATATAATATCCAATGCATAGCTTGGGTAATGTTCAACATATAGTTAGTCTACATTCTGTGTTAAGCCAATATGTATGCTAAGCCGACATACATGATTACCTAGCTGGGTACATGCAAGCGGCATCCAAAACTTTATATACAATCGCTGTAAATACTATGCCACTCAACAAACAGATTAATCATCAGCTACTAGACACAGATCTACGACAATGCAAGATTAACCTTAAGTGTAACCCACACCTTGACAACAGATACCTAGCCTGACAACAGATAAATAGCATGACGACGGATACATAGCTTGACAACAGATACCTAACCTGACAACAAATACCTAACCTGAAAACAAACACATAGCCTGACAACAGAGCTAGATCAAATGACAAACGTTTCAACTAAACAACATTGAAATAACTGTCTCTTGCCCCGTTTAAACGACCACCTTACACGAAGTTCAAACGTACAACGTTCACACCTGGTTCAAAAGGGTTATGTTTAGTGAAGGCACTGGCAAAAACCTTTATAGTCTCAGCCTTAGGCCCTAGAAATAATTATAGCTACCAACGTATACCACTATATCTATGCAGAAACTGTTATCCACCGGCCAAAGCCTATATGATCTGAGCTTTACACATATTGTCCAGGTATGTTGTATCAATTACACCCTCTCGACCCGTGGACTAAGATAATAGTTACGTAAACACCTCAATCAATTCTTAGGTAAAAGATACCGTGGAGCGAGACCTTAGGTAAAGTCATCTTGGTGTCAGGTCGTAGGTAAAGCCACCCAGGAGCCAGGCCTTAGGTAAGGCTACCTTGGAGTAGGGCCTTAGCTAAACCCAATCTGGAGAAAGGCCTTAGGTAAAACCATCCCGAAGTCAGGCCTTAGGTAAAGCTACCTTGGAGTCAGGCCTTATTTGAAGCCTCTTTGGAGCTAGACTATATGTAAATCTACCTTAGGGTCAGCCCTTAAGTAAAGCAACCCCGGAGTCAGGCCATAGCTAAATCCAGCCTGGAGTCAGGTCTTAGGTGAAGTCACCCGAAGTAAGGTCTTAGGTAAAGCTACCTTGGAGTCATCCCTTAGGTAAAGCAACCCCTGAGTCAAACCATAGGTAAAGCCAGCTTGGACTGGTTAGCTATCAATGCATGCCCAATCTCAATAGTATACATCCTGTATTAAGTCATTATGTATTATGCTAATATGCACGTTACCCTACATTAGCCTCCTGACTGTGTTAAGCTAATATGCATGTAAACCGTACATCCTGTATTAAGTATATATGGATGTTAACCTACATAGTCCTACATATTGTGTTAAGTCAAAATACCTGTAAATCTACACACATCATGTATTAAGCGTATACGCAGGTTATCCTACATACATCCTGTATTAATACACCTCATTACAGATGTAGGTAGGTTCACACGCACAGAGTTCGACAAATAAATGCTTGTTTAAAACCTTTACAGTAATATTGTTAAGACCGCAGTAGCCCACTCTGATTAGCCAATGACTTCAAACAAAATGTCGGTGAAGATGGCGTCTAACAAAATGACGGGCCATCGGTAAGTCATACCATCTATATAGGATTAACTGTTGCCTGTATAGGCTTGCCACCTATACTTGCTATAACATTAGTCCATCTGCAGGACAATCACAGGGCAGGGCCTTAGGGCAGTTACATACTTGTGGTATGTCCTATGACCATGATCAGACGCTAGTCATACAGGATTTATATTTTACCCATCTACAGGGCATACTATGATAAAGAGGAAGATCATCACGGGCTCTAGCATGTCTAATGTAGCACTTCCAATATACTCTGGTACAGTATAGGATAATCCTGGCATCTAGCATATTTAATGGTATCAGTATACTCTATTACCGTTAGTCATGCATTGATAGAGGTAATTATATACTTTGGTCGCCGTTTTTCTGCTTCTGATGAGCTATTACGGCATTGCGGGGAGGGGTGAAGTAATAGGCGCAAGGTATATATGCTGGTAATTTCATACATAGAGAACCAATATTCAATGCCATGCCCATGCCTATAAACTATCCCCATGCCTATAAACCCCGAGATAGTAAGAGATCTTAAATTTAGCCAAGGGTATATGAAAATTTGTAACTAAAAATCAAAGAAAGTGAGTTTAGTATATTGTGTTAAAACTTGTTAAGTTGTAAATTTTTGTTCTGTGTATTGTTTAAATGTTGAAATAAAAATTGTTATAATAAAGAATTATGAATTGTTCCTGAGTAGTTTTTTTTTGTTTAAATAGAAATTTGATATCATTATTCAAACATTCATTAAATAGTAAAACCCCGTTGTATTGCGTCTCAGAAATATCTTTATAATATATATATATATATATATATATATATATATATATATAGCATACTCTTATTTGTATGTACTTTAAATTTATAGGTTATAAATGATTAAATAGGTAAATTAGTTATTACTATTTATAATCTTTATCATTTGAAAATGGCAATTTTGTTATGGAAATGAATTTGGGAAACAAGCGTTTTTATCCGGAATTTTGTTTAATTCATTATTTGTATAGTAATGGTGAATTCAACAAATTTAACTTTATTTAAAATGTAAATAATGAGTATTAATATACTTTGTAAATTAAATAAATGTTAGTTATGTAAAGGCTATCAACAATAATTAACCAAAAATATTTCTTCTGGATTATTTAAGTATGTACTTGCTTAGTTATTGTGTGTTTTAACTTCTTTTACAAAACATATCTAAGTTTAAGTTGTTCATGTTATGTTTTTTATAAAATATTTTATTTATTGTATTTTAAACCCACTTACCATAAAGTACAGTAGCGTGCTATTTAGAGTTGTGTTGAGTAATTAATGTTATTAAAATTCCTGAAATATTTTAAAATAAATTACAGAATAAAAATAAATTTATTGATAATGTTTGTAACTATTTTAATGATGTTTTATGGATAATTTCATAACTGTACATCCTCATTAGGATACAAAATCGTATAATGTATGAAATTATAACAATTTGCTTCGATGACGCTTTTGCAATTAGGTGTGTTAAGATTAACGGTGACCGATATAAGTATTCAGTCAGAGGTGAGTATGAAATAGTGTTCTTTTGAAAAAAAAGTTTCTATTTTTCGTTATTCCAATTTTTCCATTGGTTTTCCAGCCTAATGACACAACAACAACGAAGATTCAGGCCACGATGAAACGGGTATTTGGGACGATTAAGGTAACAGACGTAGCCCATCGACATTACGAAGGACACAGTACTATAGCCGCCATTCGACGGTTGATCAAGTCGAACCAAGTCGGGAGACCTCTGGTACTACGTCACAGGTAATTATATACAATTTAGACTATTATCAGAGGCTCATTTTCGTATCTAATAAGGATATTTTTCTTTCAGAGAACAAACACTCCTTTTAGAGCCGGAGGTCCTGATCGTAGCAATGAGACTACAAACCATCCAACACTGGTGATTATTGTATTCCTAATGCATTATTACTGTTATCTTCGTATTTTTCATTACTAATAAATTGTATTTCATATGCTGCACCAATAAATCACCAATAAATATAATTAGGGTCGGAGATCGGGTTTTTCATTCAAGTGTATTAGAGGAGGAACTGAAGCACATACAAGGAGTCGAGCACGCCCGCATTGACTGTTTACTTCGTTTAGGGCGTATGGTACGATATCCTCCTCAATATGCGGTAAGTTTTATTGTACGGTGATAATAGTAGTAATATCAAAAGGTTATAAATGATATTAATTTCTATTTAATCCTTTCTAGATTGTTGTGGAATATGCACGTGCAGCTGCAGCTCGTAGCGTATCGACTGATGCCCTACATATACTAAGACGACTTGTATCGGACCTAGAAGCGGCGTTACGTAAAGACACGTATGAGGATAATGTCTACGCAGTCTGCGTATGGAGGATTATGATTGGCGATCTGGACAAGCTACTTGAAGAAGGGCGAAGACGAGTGGCTGTCGCTGAAGCGAAGGCAGTAATGGTCGAGCGAGACCCTCCATACACGGTCGTAAGTGTTACAATTTGTAGGGATACCTATATTTATACTATTCGTGTACAATAATATAAATTATCCACTATGTATGTATGTTGAAACAGGGAAGTTCAGGAGAACAGATTGAAGGAGGCGGCTATCGTATAGCGGACTGCTCTGTCTGCTTAGGAAGACCACCATGCACTGTCATCATACCCTGCGGTCACGTTTATTGCTACGAGTGTGCTGAAAAGGTGCAGAGGTGCCCCATATGTAGGAAACGCGATTTCTGAACCTGGAGTAATTGTTCAAAATATCATAGTTTAAATATTCGTTAATAAAGTCTTACCTGTATATCCAGAGTTTACTGTTGTTATTTACACCTTAAGTACCTATTATGATAAGGCGAGCATCGATATCTGCTTTAGATTAACTATTGTGATATAGTATGCATTGGTAGATGTCTATACATAGCTATTGCCTTTGGCCATCTGTTGATAGAGGTCTTTGAGTAACTATATACTTTGGTCATGGGTTGGTAACAGATTTTACGCAGCAATTGTTAAGTGGTAGCCGTCTTTAAGGAGTTATTGTGATTGTGTATGCAATAGTATCTGCCTTTACGTAGCTATTGAGATTGGGCATGCATTGATAGCTGTTTCCTGACTCCAAGCTGGCTTTACCTATGGCCTGACTCCGTGGTAGCTTTACTTAAAGGCTGACCCTAAGGTATCTTTACCTAAAGTCTAGCTCCAAAGAGGCTTCAAATAAGGCCTGACTCCAAGGTAGCTTTACCTAAGGCCTGACTTCGGGATGGTTATACCCAAGGCCTTTCTCCAGGGTGGGTTTACCTAAGGCCCTACTCCAAGGTAGCTTTACCTAAGTCCTGGCTCCTGGGTGGCTTTACCTACGACCTGACTCCAAGATGACTTTACCAAAGGTCTGCCTCCACGGTATCTTTTACCTAAGAATTGATTGAGGTGTTTACGTAACTATTATCTTAGTCCACGGGTGTAATTCAGAGGGTGTAATTGATACAACATACCTGGACAATATGTGTAAAGCTCAGATCATATAGGCTTTGGCCGGTGGATAACAGTTTCTACATAGATATAGTGGTATGCGTTGGTAGTTATAATTATGTCTAGGGCCTAAGGCTCAGATCATAAAAGCTTTGGCCAGTGCCTTCACAAACCATAACCCTTTTGGACCAGGTGTGAATGTTGTTCGTTTGAACTTGTGTAAGTTGGTCGTTTAAACGGGTCGAGAGACAGTTTTTTCCGTGTTGATTAGTTCAAACTTTTGTCATTCGATCTAGCTCTGTTGTCAGGCTATGGGTTTGTTTTCAGGTTAGGTATTTGTTGTCAAGTTAGGTATCTGTTGTCAGGCTATGTATCCGTCGTCATGCTATTTATCTGTTGTCAGGCTAGGTATCTGTTATCAAGGTGTGGGATACTCTTAAGTTTACTCTTGCATTGTCGTAGATCTGTGTCTAGTAGCTGATGATTAATCCGTTTGTTGAGTGGCATAGTATTTACGGCGATTGTATATACAGTTTTGGATGCCGCTTGCATGTACCCAGCTAGGGAATCATGTATGTCGGCTTAGCATACATATTGGCTTAACACAGAATGTAGACTAACTATATGTTGAACATTACCACAGCTATGCATTGGATATTATATGTTAACTTGTATTCCAGCCTCTCTTCGGATACTATGTGATAACCCATAGTCAATCTATGTGATAGCCCTAGTCAGGCTATGCATCGGCTACTGTGTGTTACACATTAGAATAGCAATGCATCAGATACTATGTGTTAACCATTAGCTAAGCTACGCTTCGGATATTATGTGTTACCTTGTATTCAAGCTATGCATCGGATATTACTTGTTAACCCCTAGTCAATTTATGCTTTGTATACCTTGTGTAATCCATTAGTCAATCTATGCCTCGCATGCTATGTGTTAGCCCTAGTCAGGCTATGCATTGGCTACTATGTGTTAACCATTAGTCTAGCTATTTATCAGATACTATGTGATAACCATAAGCCAAACTATGCAACGAATGTTATGTGTTACTTTGTAATCAACCTACCCGTCGGATACTTTGTGATAACGCATAGTCAAGCTATGCTTTGGATACTGTTTGTTTAACCATACTCAAGCTATGTATTGGATATTATTTGTTAACCCCTAGTCAAGTTATGCTTTGGATACCATTTGTTAACCATTAGTCAATCTATGCCTCGGATACTATGTGTTTGCCCTAGTCAGGCTGTGCATCGGGTACTATGTGTTAACCATTAGCCTAGCTATGCATCAGATACTATTTGATAAACATTAGCCAAACTATGCAATGAATATTATGTGTTAGTTTGTAATCAACCTACCCGTCGGATACTTTGTGATAACCCATAGTCAAACTATGCTTTGGATACTGTTTGTTAAAAAATACTCAAGCTATGTATTGGATATTTTGTGTTATTTTGTAGTAAAGCTACACAACAGCTACTATGTGATAACCATTAGCCTAGCTATGCAATGGTTACTATGTAATAGTTTGTATTCACCTTCTCATCGGATACTATGTGATAACCCATAGTCAAGCTATGCATTGGCTACTATTTGTTAAACATACTCAAGCTATGCATCGGATATAATGTGTTAACCACTATTCAAGCTACACATCGGATATTATGTGTTAACGCATAGTCAAACTAACTATTAGTTCACCACTAGCATAGATATGCATCGGATAATATATGTTGGTCATTATCCAGTATATGCAATGGATGTGTTAACCACTAGTCAAGCTACACGTTGGATAATATGTGATAACCTACAGTCAAGCCCTGCATCGGATACTATGTGTTAACCATTAGCCTAGCTATGCAATGGATACTATGTGTTAGTTTGTAATCAACCTACTCATCGGATACGATGTGTTAACCCATTGTCAAGCTATGCATTGGATATTATGTGTTAATCATTGGCCAAGCTGTGCATTGGATATTATGTGTTAACGACTAGTCAAGCTACACATCGGATAATATGTGATAACCCATCGTCAAGCTCTGCATCGGATACTATGTGCTAACCTTTAGCGAGGCTATGCACTGGATATATTGTGTTAACTTGTAGTCAGCCTACACATCGGATATTATGTGGTTACCCTTAGTCAAGCTAACTATTAGTTAACCATTAGCCTAGCTATGCTTCGGATACTATATGTCGAACATTAGCCAGCCTATGCACTGGATGTGTTAACCATTAGTCATGCTACGCATCGGATAATATGTGATAACCTATAGTCAGGCTCTGCATCGGATACTATGTATTAATGATTAGCCAAGCTATGTATCGGGTATTATGTGATATTTTGTAGGTGAGTTTTTCATCTGATATTATGTGTTAATGATTAGCCTGGCAATGCATCGGATACTATATGTTAACTTGTAGTCGTCGGATACTGCGTGATATCCATTAGCTAAGCTATGCGTTGGTTATAATTTGTAGGCCCTTGTCGGCATAGCATAATATGTATGCAGACTTACACACATATTTGTTTAACACATTATGTATTCTAATATGTATGTAAGCTTAACATATTATATAGGCCTATGTGGGATATTGGCTTAATACAGGATGTATATAGGTTAACCTGCATATTTGGTTAACACAGTATATGGGGGTATTTAGAGTATATTGCATGCTGGCTTAACATAGTATATAAGCATGTATAGGTTAACATGAATGTAGGTTTAACACTATATGTATATAGGCTGCGTGATTTTTTTAAAAATTTATATTGTAATATTTATTGACCGTCACCTATGTGGGCGTGACAGGTTATGCATTGGTAGCTATACCATATAGTACTTCCCATATTATACTGTTGCTTGCCTGGGGCTTTATATGATAGAAGAGTTGTAAATGTGTGTCAGGCTCAGATCATAAAGGCTTTGGCCAGTGGTTTACCGACATAGAAGGCCCCCCGACTTCAAACATAACCCATACACATCGAAAACTTTGTCTTAGGTTATAACGCTAGCGCGACGCAGTTAGGTTAGGTTAGGACACTAGCGCAACGCAATTTTGTTTTTAGAGCAATATCGTCCCCCAACACCTGATCGACACTCCTTAACCCCCACATCTAACCACATATAACCCAAGTCATACACCAGGCGACGCCATCCTGTCTCAGGTCCCTCGGTTCATGGAACGAATCCAAACCATACAACTTTATTTTTATTCCAACATTTACATTAGATTTCGTATAATTATTCCTTATTATTTACATCACCCGACCGCTCGCTAGCTCTTATCAACATACCCGCCATCTTGCTACGTCCCAGCCACTATCTCGCTCCGCTGCCATCTGACTGGCTTAGGTTTGAAGAGCCCCACATACCCCCACGATTAGGCTACGCCGAACTTAGCGTAGATCATTTTTCAATGTTGTTTAGTCGAAACGTTGGTTATTAGATCTAACCGATCCTTTTTTGGCAATTTCATATATTATTAAAAACAACCCCCCAGACTCCAAGGTAGCTTTACCTAAGACTTGGTGAAGGTATTTATCTTAGTCGAGAGGCTGAAATAGATATAGCAACCATCCTGAACCTAAGGCCCTCCTCTTGGACAGCTTTACTTGAAGGCTGACTCCAAAGAGTCTTTACCTAGGGCCTGACTCCATGGTAGCTTTACCTAAGGCCAGGTTCCAGGGTTACTTTACCTAGGGCATGACTTCGGGTTGGCTTTACCTGAGGCCTGGCTCCTAGGTGGCTTTACCTCGAGCACGACTCCAGGGTGACTTTTACCTAAGGTCTGACACCATGGTGGCTTTACTTAAGGGCTGGCCTCGGGATGGCTTTACCTGAGACCGTGCTCCAGGGTAGCTTTAACTAAGCCTGGCTCCTAGGTGGTATTACCTCGAGCACGACTCCAAGGACCAATCATTTTTTTTTTGGTAATCTGATATATTCATTTAAAACTGCCCCAGGTGATCCCACCACTGCATCTATCCAACACATGCTCTAAAAATACGCCATACAGTTGTTTAGTCATTTGATCCAACCGATCGATTTTTGGCAATTTCATATATTATTTAAAACTACCCACTGGTGAACACACCCCCAACTCTAGCCAAAATACACTCTAACCTCACCCTATCAGTCAACACACATTTTTCCAAAATCTTTTTGAAAACTACCGCCAACCCCGATTCCACCCCCGGAGCAACCCCCGGAGAAAGTCCTGAACGTAGCTGAGAAGGCCCCTACACTTAGGGGTAGCTTAGGTTAGATGCAAATTACCTACCTTAGGTTGCTACGTCATAGGCCTACTTCCCCCACCACTTTTTTTGCTCAAGTGGGCCAATTAACTGTCATATTTAAAAAAATGTATTTTAAAGTGAATCTTAAAGTCATAAAATCCTTCGGTAAGGGACATGGTCTGAATCACAGGCGGCCTACTTATCAGTAGTTTCCGTTTAGAAGGAAAACATTTTTTTAAAAGAATAAAAAGTAAGGTTAAAAACATCCAATATTGATATTTGTGTAGTTAGGTTGGACTGTTTTATCCCATAGTTAATATTTTATATATAGCTGCAAATTGTCTCAAATTATATGTTCACTACCTATGTTCACTACCCGTTCCTACCCTCTGCAGGCCATAATATTCAGGGGGTTTGTATACGTAAAAGATATTTATTGTACCTCGCAAATTACCATAGACAGCATTTATTATTTAATTCCTTCTATTAGCTCTCATTCTCGTGATATATATATCTCGTACAAATTTCAATCGTTAATAAAATACGTTTTTACTCATCAAATCAAGTTCAACAATTTTAACCTATAGTAGATGGCAATTGTTGTTATTACTGGTTTTTTCACATATTTATTCAATAGTTGACTTATAAAAATGTTGGGGGGGGTCCAGTCGGATTCGAACGGTGAATCTTCGTGTTCAGAGTATAGCGCCCTTTGGCAATGGATCAACTTTCCAATACATCCATTTCTCAAAGGTATATAGGAGTTGTATTACCTTAAACTGTTGCCATGGTTACCACACAATATCATAAATATTACTCTAAGGTTGAAAATGAATGCAAAGAATAAAATAAAGAAACAAACTGGAATTAAGCAAATAGTCATGAAATTTTTCTTTGTTAACATCACTAGCAATTCACTTTAAAATACATTTTTTTAAATATGACTTGTTTTTAATCATAGATTTGTTTCAAATTAAAATGTAATTAGTTTATTGATGGTTCATTACAAGATTTTTAGTAATTATCTTTCATACTAGAGAGGAGTCTCCAATTTATTTGTTTGGTGCGTTTACTAACCAACGCTCTCAAGGCTCATAGCAGAAAATACGGTAACATTTTTACAAAATCTATCCGTGACGTCACTACTAACAGGTGACAGCACGAAGTACACAGCCAGCGTAACCTTGAATCCTGTATGTTCTTTGCTAAATTAAGGAAGATAATATAACTTTTATATTATATTTGTTTCGTATGAAAAGGGACAAGGGTACAGTGGTAAAAGGAAATATTTATTTCAGATGACAATATTTTTGATTTAACAGACGATACTAAATCTAGTAGGATGTATTCACCAGGTTTGTTGGCAACCTAGGCAAAGCCTTCTTCAAAACTCCTCCCCCAAAAACTCATTCTCATGTGCATATACCAAAAATACACTTTTCTGTAAGGATTTTAACGCGCGACACAACACTTTCAAGGATACATAATAGGGTTAGCACACAATGAGCGACACGACGAGGATCGGATAAGTTCCAAGTCTTATCGTTCATTAGCAAAGTCGCATGATGGGTTGCTTCGCTGTTTTGTTTTTTTTTGTTTTATCCTGTAATAATCAACATTCAGTTACAACCAGCTTTAAAAATGCATTATGTACACTTTTAAAATTTTATTGTTAATTTGCGGTCCCTAGAAGCGACGCTCGGGATAGTTGTCCCTGTTTGAAGTGTCATTTGACAAGTTTAAAATTAAAATTGTGTTTCCTGCAAATAGTTTTTAGTGTTTCTGTCTTCATTTTTTAAAGAATTAAGCAGTTTTTGAGCCCAAAACAGTTTGCTTTTATTTTATTTAGGATGAGTTTTAATACAGACAGGGGTTTATTAAACGCATTTGTTAATTAAATAGGGGGAAAATAAAACAATGCAAATCCGTATTTAATAAAACTATATTTTAAATAAACTATCAATTTAAAATCCTAAATTTAATTTATTTTATAGCATACTAACCTAGAAAATGGAAAATGTAATAATGATAACAGATACGGATTTATTAAGACCAGTACCAATGTCAAGGTGTGAATTTCAGCAATTATGTGGAAAGCAATAGGTCTAAAACACACTCTCCTGGACGACACTACAGAGAAAAAAAAGGTAAGACCAGTCCAAAAAATGATGACCGATTACATATTTTCCAAGAAAATCATAAGTCTCCTCATGACAAAAAAAAGGAGAGGAAAGCCTTTAATACACTCCAGACACAGAAGAGATTAGACGAGAAACATCAGAGCATCTGTGATAAGATAGGCTATATAAGAGATTGACCGGAAAACAATAGACAAACAAACAAAGAAACTAATACACATACAAACGCATACACACACAAACGCACACATATACATGAACACACACACATACACACACACACACACATATATATATATATATATATATATATATATATATATATATATAAATTTCTTTTAACGAGTCATTTCCCTAAACTGGATGTTTTAAGCAAAAAGTCATTGCCTGCGCTCGAATACGTAAATATATTTTTATCATACAAACATTATTCTTCCTCTTTAAGATTATATATACTTGATATCCGGTACAGAAGTCTAGTTTGGCTCATTTGTTGGTATTCTTAGTTGGGCTTCTACAATATATTGCTTGTAAACAAACAAGCAGTGAATTACTTCGTGTGGTTCCAGTAACGCAGGATAGGACTCATCTTAATTGCAAAGAAAAATCCTGTTTTCTTATGGATTCGAATCCATAATGGAAAGAACTAGCTACGTCATCATATGGGTAGTTAATTCTGAACGATACACTTTGGAAAAAAAACAGGATATCTCAAGAATACAAAACCAAATGTCATGAAGCTTTATTTACATAAGGTAAACGCAACCACTATGTTGTAAAGCACGACGTAGAAAAAATTGCATTGCAATAAAAGACTGTATATTTTAGTTTTTTGTATTATGGAGTATACGGTAGGACTGAAAGCTTTGGTGGATAGGATTTACTTCTGAAAAAAATCCTCATATATCATTTATATTTTACGGTGTTAGTCATAGTATATTATTGCTTATGTTTGATATTGTTTAACTTGCTCAATAAAACCTCATCCTTTATTGAATATTATTGTAACTAAATATTCTACATTTTAGAGTAAACTGAAACTCGGAATTTCAGTTGTAATACTGTATTTCAAAATTCTCACTTTACGAATTATACCGAATGAAATTCCGCTCTTTGGAATCACCAATATGGTGCAGGGTTTGTTTCGTTTTAAATAACTGTATAATTTGCATGTACATGTAATGGCGCCGTATCTGAGAAACTTGTCGTATGTTTAACACAAGTCGATGTTTCCACATAAGAAACAAAACTGTGTTGAAACGTACTATATATAATTTATGTGATATACTTTGTTTTTACGCCGTCTACAACGTAGTCATTTATTACAAAAAAATCAAGTAGGTAAGTTTTACTTAATATTTATATCTACCCAATTACGACACTACTTCTATCATTTTGTTCTAATGTAATGACCAAGTTAAATATAAAAGTAAAATATATAAAGTTATAAATGTGAGACAATAGCTGTTTGATCAACTGTTGAGCATTTCATTCCGATACAAATGTCAAACTGTATTTAACACGAAAGACAAATTGCTTTTAGCGTTGGTGGAGAATTAGCTCTTTACCCTTGGCGAAGTAAACACGATACCTTTGTTAGCATAGCATTAAATAACCTTAATAAATAAATTTTAAACCTTGAAATAAACAACTGGAAGGGAACTTCTAAGATTTCATTGTAGTCGGAACCAATTTTATATACTATGAATATAAGCATAAAACTAATTTAAAGGAATTTAGACTATAGAGGCAATGAATTATACTCCCGAAATATTGTATTTCAATAAAAGCAAGAATTTATTTACTTATGTTCTAAAAGTTAAACTATACATCTTACGATCTAGGAAGCAAGGTCATTACAAAAATGTAATAATACTTTTTAAAAATTTGTTTTAGTTGTAGTAAAAACAATAATTATTGAACAGTATAATTTTTTCTAACAATGACCAGGTAGTTTTTTATACCACGTTTGTTAATAATGTCGAATTAAACTATTGTTATAATCTGTCAGCCTTTTCTATTACTAATCGTTGGCTGAAACATAGAAATTTGCTGAACATGTTTCTTTGGCTGAAAGTAAGAGTTTTACTTTTTTTGATACTATACACTGATGAGCTGAAATTATTGTTTTGTTCACAATACCAAATTATTATTATATACTTTATGTAGGTTGGTGTAGTATCTACGAAATGTTGCCGATAGCTGTTAAAAATAATTATAGGATTAAAAAAAAATTATTTCTGACACCTTAATTTACTGCATTCTAGTTTTCAATCATTACCGTAACTGGGAATTGTCCTAAAGGCTTATGCGGTACAAACAACACTATTATATTAGCGTAAAAAAAGATGGAGCAGCAGCGCATAATATTGTTTAAATAAAATGTATCTATTATTACAATGAAAGAAGAATATAGATTTTTGATTAGATTGAATACTGTAATAAAAATGAGTGTTTACATTTTAATATATTTTCCAATACAGCTAAGTTTATTAGCATATAGTATGAGTAATTAAACAAGCTCTGATCGTACAATGTGAGAAGTTTTGTTTATGTCATTTGTTCCAAACTACTTTGTAAATTTTTACATTTATATATCCTAATAAATGGGTGATCCGAAATGTACAGTATTTTTTTTTTTTAAGAATTTTATTAGTATACAGTTGTAATAAAACTTGTAGATTCCAGAGTAATATTTTTTTTTGTATTATGTATGTTGAAACTATTAATTATAATTAAGGTACAGTAGTATAATTCCATAACAATATTTATGCAGACTTCTATTTGTAACTATGTCACAAGACATTTAAATGAAATTTAAATAGTTTCTATTCTTTTATTGTGTAGAGTTAGTAAGTTAATTTAAAATTTTAGAAAACTCTTCAATAAATTTTACCTAATACTACTATAGCTAGTAATAATACAATGTCCCAATAAGACGCGTAATTGCATACTGATAGTTTGCTGTGAAACAAATGTCTAAGTTTTTCAGTGTAAAACTGTTTCATATTAAAATCAAGCAATATCAGAAACGTTTAACTTTTTCAGGTGATAATTTTCCTCGAAATAGTAACAGAGTTCTAACCACTTTAAGAGTCTATTTAAATTGAAATGATTTTAGTTAATAATCGTAATATTATTTTAACAAGGAACACAAGTTATTAGAGAAAAGTAAAATTCAGTTATTGATTACAAATTCTAATATATTTCAATAAACAATGCATTACATATAATATTATTTTAAAATACGATAACATTACAATATAGAACATAAATGATATTGCTCAAAAGAGATGTAAACAAGCAGAAAAGTATAGAAAACATTTTAAATACTGTCATGTAAGTTGAATTTGAAATTATTTGTAATTTATTGGCAAGTAATATGTTGTACCACGGAGCCCTGGAATCATATTTTGTATTGCTTTGAAGAAATATTCAGCTCGTTTTTTCATTAAAAGCAAAGTGTCATTTACAGAGGATTGCTCGTAAGACAACAATAAATCTTTCCATATTTCAGCCACGTAGACTATAACTTTGGAGGAATAAGAACACAGCTATCACGGTACTGCGTTTTCATATGTCCATTGTCATAGATGCTTAAAACTTGTCTCTAAACGTAGATATGATTAAATTTAAGTTTTATAATAATATTGTACTAAATATGGATTTACTAAAAAAACAAGAACTCTAATAATTATATTAGGTATATTTGTTGGAATTTCAATCAAATATCTAAAAAAATAAAACAGTTTCATTCTTTTAATAGTTTACTGTAAAAATGAGTGAAAATGTATTATTATATTTCATTCCATTATATCAAAATATATTTAGTTTCTAGTGAAGTGTATTTTTTATTCCAGTAAACAGTATATTCAGAACTTTGGAAACTGGTTACGCAATTTCCAAAGAAACTGAGACATGTAACCAAGAAACTGGTACGTATTTCTGCGGAAAATTGAAGAATAATATTTTCTTCATATTTAAATGGGGACATTGGCATGTTCCTTACTAGAAGTGAACGACGTCAAAAATAAATTTCAAGAAATACCCAAAAACTGCATTTTTTCAACTCGAATGGTATATTTTCAGTAGAGTATTGGTCCTTTGTATTGTACAACTCTCTTACTCCTGAATGCTTGATATTTAAATGTACAAGTTCTACTAGCGAAGCGTGGTAAATCGGTGGTAAGTGTTAAGCATTTAGCCACCAGAGTGTATTTACAATTGTACAACTTCACGCTCAGGCTTAGTAATTATTACCGTCATAATTTTATGATAAAATGTTCCATGAAAGGACTCTTATACAATGGTAAGACTTTGTAAAACTTGTTTTTTTTACTAAATCCGGTAATAAACGTTGAATAACGAGTTTATATCAGATATACGTATACCGATAAAAACATGTTTATGAATTTATAGAAATTCCTGAAATAACATCATTTGCTTTAATCAGACAGGTACTTCGATTGCTGTTATTTTACAAAGGGCTTTAAAACCCCTTCCACGATGTGTTAAGTGCAGTCTGTATTCTTCTATTTAAGATTTTTATTTTTTTCAAGACAATTGTTGTCTGAGTGTATGTGATCGGAAAATAGTACGATTCTCCAAGATATGTTTTTTACCTTGTTTTGTTTTAAATATAACATTTAAAAAGTATTTTTTTAAAACTAAAAATTAAAAGTTACAGTGCATATACAAAATATTAACTAAAAAAACAAGCATTTACCAAACTCATGAATTTTGAGGTTAAAATAATTCTTTCACTAATTTTATTGTGACCTATTCTGTTAAACGTATACTTAATAAATATAATGTATTGATTGTATAGTTAAAATCTAGATTATATATAATATACACATCGTTAACATGTACGATGACAAGTAGTAACAATATTAGTTTTCTTCCAGATATTGTTAGTTTGATTACTACTATTTTAAACAATACTTTCAATAAATACCAATATATAAATAACCTTGGAGATGGCACATGCAGAGGTTTTCTCAGCACGTATCATTATTTGTTCAGAAAATGTCTTTCTAGATGTCATGACTTTATTTCCGGCTCGTTAATCCTCAACCTGCACTCTAGGAAACGGTTCAACCTATTTTTGTTCATTGTTTCCTAGAAGTTTAAGTGTGAATATATTCTTTGTTACGCACGGTAAAATTGCGGAGGTTTCGTCCGCAAGCGCTTTTTCATGTAAGTTATTTGTGCGGAGTTCCTCGACCAATTTTTTTAAATCTTGTTAGATTTTGACGTTATAGAGAAAATCCCGCTAAAAATCCACCAGGAAGCTGTTAGCTTCCACAGTGTCGTTTTACAATAGGAAAGATCTTTTTTTTTAAACAACGAAAAATGCTTTGTTATACTTTACCAGAAAGACAAGGGAGAACAACAAAAAAAACATAATTATAATAAGAGTGGGTCACTACTGGTGACTTATAAGCTTAGAATCGAACAATTATGAATCAATTTTTCAATAAAGACTTAGATTCTGCTAGAACCTGTTGTGTTGTAATGCCAAAAATTTTTTTCATTCACTAACTTTTACGGTTACGTATTTGAATAAATATATTCCTTATTTTAAATAAGTATTATAACTAATTTCTTACTCTTATATGTAGGGCCTACCATCACGATAAAACATTTTTTATGTTTAAACGTTGAATTACTTTATTATAGGAAAATAACCCGCAAACACATCTCCAATAATGAAAACAGTGATGTAGTATACATTGTTTTACCCATTCAAAATATGTCTATAAATATGACGTTTAGAAAATCAAAATTGTACAATAATGATGTCTAAAATTATTTATAATGCCTCTATGTATTATTTGTGAAAGTAATTGTGAAGACGCGCAAACATAAAATCGTAAATCGTTTAAATGTTAAAGGCTATTTGTGCGGAATAATCCTCCGCAAGCGCCCTGTCCCTTTTGAAACTCTATGCACCCTCTCGAAGGTTAAACTTTAATTTTCTAATCTAATATTCTTTATTTTTATGATGTGATCTTCCAACGTAATCCATTCAATGGAGGAGATATGATAGATATAACGCAGTAAAGGTATTTTTTTGTAAGTATCTTAGTCGGAATATGAAATAGACGTTTGCATAATTACATATTTGTTGTCGGTAAAAATAACTGTTTCTCAAGAAATAATCATCTTTTGAAATTCTTTATTCTGAGTAATCATTTAGTGATAATAAACAATACAAATTAAAGCAATACATAGTTAAACCTATATCAAATAGTAGAAAAAGTTACCAAGAGAACGTCGTTGAAGCATGAATAGACGTCACATAGTCACTTTATTATAAAATTACACGGCATACATAAACAAATAATTTCAATTTACTTGGTGGTATTTATTTTCGATAATTTTCCATATAATTTTGTAAACTATAGGTTACATGTAGGTCATGACTTCAAAGGATGGCAAAAATTCTGTCCTCTACAATAATAGTGTGTTAGGTAAATTCAGAGGATTTCACTATAAATTGCCCTAAAAACAGTTTTTAAGGAACAAGAAGAAACATAGTCCTTTGAGACTAGGTTAGAATAATGAACTGGCCTATAATTATAAGGATATGTGTCCCAAACGTAGCATTATGTTTAAATGATTGCCATACTGGCTTTTAGTTGTAAAGAAAATGTGTTTCACGTAGCAATATTTACATACTTCTCATTTCAAAGGTTTAAAAGGTTTTTACGTACTTATGAATTTAAATGATCGTTTTTAGTAAAATTTTCAAACTCATAAAATTTATCTACTCACAAGTAGAGATTTTTTCAAAAGACATATAAAAAATTGACAGTAGATTACCCAGTAAATAATTTATTTTAAAACACTTAGCAGTTTTAGTATTGCAACTACTAAGACGTTTTAAAACTTTAATAAGCTTCTCACTATTATCGTCTTTACTTCAACCAAGGCTGAACGAACATGATTAATCAGGGTCTTTTTTTATTATGGTTTTAAATCTTTCCAAGATTAGTGGTATCCTTACATTATATTTTTTTCTGACTTTAACAAGGTAATAAATTGTATTCTTTTCAGTTTTCCCGTCAATAATGCGAAACAAAAAATAGCTGTACTTTGATGCGTACTTGATAAACAATGTAACTTGACAAAAAAGACACAAATTCCAAATAAAAAGCAAAATAAAGTCTATTTATACAACAATCCTCCATATGTATATAATTTATACATGTGGTGTGCACAAATATCAGCCATAAAATTGCAATGTATACATAATAGATATACAATGTTTCTGTGCCATAAAATAATTCTTAAGTCTTAAAAGCAATTAGATATGAAAATATAATTCTAATAAACAATTTTTAATTAAAAAAGGGCATACATTTTTAAAATTTTAGAATTTATAGACGTTAAAATATTAATTCATTGAAATATGCTCTACCTATATAATTCAGTAAATAAACTGAGAAACTAAGTAATATTGAATATAGCAGGACTACAATAAAATAAATTCAATAGGAACTGCAAAATATAACGTCTAGTTAATTTCTTTTATGAAAAACCAATGAGATGTATTAAATCACATACAAAATTACAAAAGAAATAAAATTATAATTTAAAGTCCTATATTTACGTTTCCTATTATACATAGAATATTGTAATCAAGATCAAACTGAATTTGGTATCAATTGTAAACATGATCATTGTTGTGTTTATTGTTTTAAAGGCGATTGTGTATTTGAAATGAATGAAGAATTAATTTGTATGTTTGTGGATGTGGGTGTTCGTTGATCTTTTTCTATGGGTTAGGTATTTCATCGTGTTAGGTCACATTGTTGTTCATTAGTCTGTATATCTTGGAGTGGAAGCGGCTTCTTAGTGTTATATGGAGTAGCTGGTAAGTTTTGTAAAACTCTGTCTGTGGTTGTAGAGCGTTTTATGTATTTTAAATCTCTGATTGTTGTTTGGTTTTGTAACTGATGTAGGTAGAAAGTTGATTGGTTTATGTTGTCCGTTTAGAGAGTTAGGTTTATATTTTTGTATATTTTGTTTAAGTTACCTCCAGTTTTTTCCAAGAAATCAGTAATTGCCAATGACAGTGTAATTCCATTTTACATGAAAAGCATTTTCAGTCACTAATTTCTTGTTGTAAGAGCATCAAATACAACAAAACAAATTTCTCATTTCTAAAACTTCAAAATTGTAGAACTCTAAACAATATATGTACAAAATATTAACAGTAAAAATAAATCCAATATCAAAAATATTGGGCACGCAGTAGTGAAATTATTCTATAAAATCTAATTGATATAGTAATCCTTATTAGTGTAAGCTATAAAAATATTTATCCATCACTTCAATATTGCTAAAATCAGAAAACCAAATAAATTGGTGTTTAGGTTGATGAAGACATTTATTTTTAAATTCTGAAGTTTTATCATTTGTCTTTATTTCTGCTTCTAGGATCCATTAAATCACACTGTTACAGAAATATTCATATTTAGTTGGCTATACAGTATTTATATATATATTTATATTTCTTGAACACGAAGAAATGTATGTCCATAGGGAAATTAAGATTTAGATCATAACTAAAATTTAAGGCAGTAACAAATTAATTATGTAACCAAATCAAAGTAGATTACAATTATTTACAATGGCTTGAGAACTACATGAAGTGTTATTGATGAACTGGAAAGATTCGTTCGGTTTCGAGACGAGTATTATGAGAAGAATAGATAAATTAATTTTCGAACTTTGAAAAATAGAATTTCTGGCTATTACAATAAAACCAGAATGCTAAGGAGGAAAATTTGTTAGCTGTTTATGTAGTTCGAACACGTTCGTAACAAGCAAGTCTGGGTTTATACCGTAATAGTAAGGCCTACTGTAGATATTAAACCGCATAATACATTGGGTTAATTAAGCCTAAAGAGAGACTATGTTTAGTTTTAGGTTACTGTGTATCATATGTATTACGTTATAACAGTCTTAAGGTACATTATACATCCCTTAAGAACTAAAACTCCTTTAGCACGTTTATTAATATTGCGTCCATATAACCAAAGTAGAGGTACTTGAAATACATTAACTTGGTTATTTTTTGCTGTTTTCGACAAGCATTTATTTAGCTTCTAAACTGCTGTTTGTCGCCATGATGTTGGAGGTTTTTTAACAATAACCTTCTGCGAAATACTTTAAAATTGTTAATCTATAACATAACTTTATAACTCACCCTGAAGCCTAATATCTAATGATCGGGATAAACTATAGGCTGTAAAGCACTTTATATCATATGTCTTTGTACTAATGGTCCTAATGTATAGTAAAATAGAACTCAACCCAACCAATTAAGTTCATTATAGTAAGCTATAACCAGTGACGTTTAAGTGTTGGCAAGTTTGGATTAATTTTAAAATTTATTATGCTTCTAGAGCTTCAATTGTTTAGCTGCTGAGAATGCAATTAACTAAATACCTTTATACCATAACATTCTTCCCATAACGTCCCGCCTCTTGTATTAAGCTTGACAGCCTATTTTGTATTCCATAAGGCCCCATTTTGTAATTAGCGATTTATAAGTGAATCAATAAATCTAGCATGTTATTTAATCATATATCTTGATCATTCATGAAATAAAAACAATTACTTTTCCATTTCAGGATACTAAATATAAGTATCTATTTTTTTTATATTCAAGCCTTAAGTTTAACATTCAAGACGGTTTCTCTTCCAACAAACTGTTTTGAAGTGTAAGCATCTATCAGTTCGGGAATGCACTATATACAATAGGATCCAGATGCCTTAGTTTCTAAATGGGTAAACTATAAGTGGCCATTTTGAGTTTTATTTAAGAGAATTGTTTGTAATATAGTTTTAATAAGTTACATTACAGAAGCTTACGTCTTGTATTGCATCAGTTTCTTTAAATATATTTTAATTTTCTAAATGTATTTATGTTAAAATTATATCAACTGACGTTATTACTTTTGTCTAAAAGAGAATTATTGATATAATATATAATAAACAAACTCTCTTTGTTTAATTAAACCATATTCCATAATATGTTATTGTTTTATAATTAAATAGTTTTAATAAAATAATTTATGTTAAAAAGTAAAATTATAAACAAAATACATCAATAAAAATATAATAGTAATATATAATATTCTTGATTGCCAAATATATATCAATAAATTTCTATTGTAATAAAAAGATACTTGAATCAATTAAAAAAGTTTCCTAATAAGAAGTAGAATATCTAATCTGAATTTCCGTTTACCCATTGTATTAATTGGCAATTTTGCATGTATGATTAAAGTATTCTTCAATATATCTCTAGAGGTAAATAGTTACAATCACACATGTGGCATTGAAGTGACCAAATATAGATATTTGCTTGTGAATAAATAGAACAACTAATATATTTAACTGTTTAAATATCGTAAAAACGTGCTTTAATTCATGTAAGCGTAGAGAACTAAAGTATGAGTATTTTGTTTAAACTCCTTGCACACTTGATATTGATTAAATGTGGTTAAAGTATAAACTATCCGGTATCATTTGACTGTATTCTCCAATATTATAACAGACAATAGCTTTATTTTATAGGTAACGTTTTATCTCCATTGGTTCTTTGTTGGTAAAACAACAATAAACAAATAAATATCCTTTAATAACTAAACATGGTACTATATATAAAATGCTTTAAAAACGTATATTAGGTCACGCAAGAGTTGAAAACGAAAGTACTAATATTTAGTGTAAAACCCTTGCAATCTTGATATAGAATAGATTTGATTAAAAAATAAACTATCTGGGATTAAAGATGTCTGTATTCTCCAATATTTTAAATTCAATTATTATTATTTTAATAGACGAATAACGTTATGTAATAAGTTTTATTTGACCTCCTTTGATTCTTTGTTTTTAAAATAACAATAAATATTCTTTAATAACTAAACAATATAGTTGATACAAAGAGTATTTCCATAAACGTAAATCTTTTCTTTATTACAGCTCAAGTTGTTGAGGAATTTAACCCATAAACTTGTATTTTAATAAATAATAACAAAGGTCTGTACTGATGTTTTCGTTCAGGATACCTTTTATTTGAAAATACATTTTGTACTTAACATTATCTTTATTCTGCGGCAATATCTCCGCTTTATTGCAGTGTGACGATGTTGTCTGTCCCATATTTACAATTAATTGTTTTCTCGGTTAAAACGTAACTATCAAGGTTTAAAGCCTTTTCTTACACAAATCTCTGCATAATCCAATAAAAGACACAAATGTGTTATAGGTACCCTAGAAGTAGTATTTGGTACCAGACATTTAAGAGTACTAGAGAGGGCTTTGCGGAAGTTAGTAAATATATTATTTAAAATATTTTGAAAATAAGTTTTATAATTTGTATAAGTTCAAATAAGTTTGTAAATATTTTACCATATAGCTAACCTTTATAGTCACTTTGAACATTTTGTGAAAGTGGATAAGCTATTTTTTACAAAATATAGGCATTTTCTCATTTTATTCAAGCAATTAAAAATTTATTATTATCTGTGAGTCCATTTTTGTAATATTGGGATTAAATTATAACTGATGTAAGCCTATAAATAGAGAATTGTATGACAGTGTGTATATGATTGAAGTTTGTGTAATCGATGGATACTAACGCCCCCGATCTGCAAGTGCTAAGTGATCCGTTCCGATGTAGACTTGTAGCCCTCGGGGCAAGGAACATCTCTCAAAAAACCTCAGAGCACCGTGTGACCTCCTCTCCTCCAGTATTGGCTTTAGTCATCCTAACAAAATTTGCGGGGCTCTGTAATACTTTGTTACAAGAGCTGCTAGAACATTGCAAATAAGAATCGTTCGGAGCAAAGAATCTACTAATTACTAATGGTGCGACTTAAGGGACTCAGTTTTAGGTCTCATGCAGGTAGAAGAGATGTGATGAAAGGCTTTGATAAGGCTTTTAGAAACTTGCTTAAGGAACTTTAATGGTAGAAGAGGGACAGGGGAAAAGACTACGCATTCATGAAAATAAATATGCGTCACGTGTCTTAATAGGTGTTATAAATTAGGCTGGTGAAGAGGATAGTTTCGTGACATATGAATAATCTACATAGAGAGGACCTAGTATCTAACAGATTCTTTGGACAAGAGGTTCTCTGGAGGTGGATAGATTCATGGAGGAAAATGCAATTCAGAAGAACAATACGCATGACGTGAGGACTGAGGCCGCGACAAATAGATCTATTCGGCCAACCTTTCTTATAGATTATTCGTTGCCTTTATCGGAGGCAATGAAAACCTTACGCCAACTAAGTTTACTGAAATACAATGAGTTACTAACTGGAAATGCCTCTAAACCACTGTGAAGAAAATTTTAGAATAAATTACTGCTTTTTGTATTAGTACATTAAAAGAGAGCATGGGTAAGGACTAGACTCATATGAGACTTTTGAGGATGTAATATGTTCAACGATCGGTGGAGATATTCTGGTTTTAGCTGGAACAAATAAATGTTCTCCTGAAGGAGTTATCTGAGATAACTCAGATTTATCGACGGTGGTAATTATAGACCATTGAGATCTGACATGGTTTAGTGTCAACCGATATCAGAAATTCAGCTTAAAGTTACTTCTAAGCAACTGCAAACAGGTAGATTTCTCACGAAAAGAACCTTGATTTATTGTTGGGAAAAGAGGTAAAAATGGAACATATAAGTGTTCTACAGCACATGATCTCTTCGGCCCTGACTTAGTCATGAAGTATTGATAATGGGATATTCTGTTGAATGGATGTTAGGTAAAAGGTTTGTCCTGGAAATCCACACTAAATGTGAAATGAGTAAAACATTATCCGTAGTAATTGTATTCATGATATTGTATATTCATGATTCAATTTTTTACCCTTATTACGTTTTAACAATTATATTACAAAAATAATATAATAAATAAAGGATTTTATTATATAAAGACAAAACGCCGAAATACAATATAATTAAATAAATGTCAGAGAATTTCAGGAGTAAATGTGTCATTTAAAACATTGACACATTGTCCAACTTAAATTGACTAGATGTTTTTCCCCAATAAATTTTTATATTATAGTCTACTAACAGTTGAGCATCCTGTTACAGGTTGCAACGGTAAAATTGATCATTGCAAAAACATGGTAATTGTACAGAAGGAATACAAGTTTGGAAAAATTAGAAAAAAATAAAATTTAGGAAAGTTTATTCAAACAAATAACTCATCACATAACAATCAAACAATTTTAACTCTAGAAAAATCTACTTTAGGATCATTAAAAACATAATAAGTTAATAAAAAATAAATAAGTTAAAATAAATATCTATAGGAATTTAAAAGTAATATTTTAACTTTAATAATTTCTAATTAGTAATAATATTTATATAATATTTAAGGTAATTAATTGTAGATAGTTTAGTATCGTTATTGTATAATTAAAATAACCATTAAATTATTGAATGTTTGAAGACATCACTACTAAATATAAACACAGGGAAATATACGTTTTCTCTAAAGAATTTTAATATTTCTCAAACCACAACCAAAATTAGTTTCTATTAAATAAAACTAACAAATATTTGTAGAATTAATTTTTTTATAAATTTTACATTGGCTAGTAAAATATTTAGATCATTGAGACAAATATTTTTATATAATTATTAGCTATTAGACCTTATGCGTACTTAATATTAATACCAATTAACGTAATTCACTATAATTAATAGGAAACTATTTTGTTTCGCAGAATAATTAGTTGGGCACTAAACATATTTAAAACAGTTATTTATGTATGGGCTTTGCATTGTTGTAATATTTGTAGGTATTCATTTAATTGGCTCTAGATGGCAATTAGTATCCAGCCTTTTGTCTCTCCATTGGTTTCTTCTACGGCAGCAAGTCCTTTTTCAATTACTTTTACCTGCATCGTTTCTTTTAAAATATAGGAATATATTTTATATTAAAATATTGTTTTGTCAAAACCTTTGGTAATGTCTTGTGAAATAAGTGATGGTAGTAATTTTTTAACAATATCTTGCCTAATGGAGAGATGCATTAGTCATAAAGGCATCTCAGTTTGGGAAAATCTACAGGCAAAACAAACTTAGAAATATTTATAAATATAACACATTATTTCCGAAACCTAAAACATCCAGTTACGCTTTGAATTCCTTTACCCATAAATGGAAAAAAACTCTGTTTTGGTTTGATTTAGGTTCTTTCAAACTGACTCTTGAGAAAATAATTGCCCATTTACCGTAATTCGTTATTATTTCGATACGGTAACACGTTTTTTTCTATGTGAGCATATTATTCTTTTGATCTTATAAACAATTCTTAAGTTTAATATATACTAAATACTCAATGGACTTAAATTGTAAGCTAATTAACAATTTACCCATAGCCCCTTACTCTCTAAACACAGTCTGCATAAAATCAGTAACGTAATTATATTTTGCGGTTTATTATTATGTCGGTGACAAGTCTCTTGGTACTAAGTAAAACATATTAAAGTTATTACTCAAATTTGAAAAATACCTTCTTTGTAGATTAAATATATTGAAAAATTAAGTTGAAATTAGAAAGGCAGGAAAACAATATCATGTGTACCTAAGTAAGTTTGTAGGAATAATATTGCCTTTGTATATATATATATATATCTCAACCATATATGTCGTTTTACTGTGAATCGTTGTCTAATACAATGTTTTGTCAGCAAATTTTATCCTATAAATTTAATAATTTAGATATTATTGAATGGGTAGACGTAGAATAAACAAACAATTACAGGAAGTTTTTAACGGGTTGGTTTTACAATTAATATTTAATGTAAAAAAAAAAGATATTTGTTGGTGAAATATAAATCTTTGGTTTTGATAAAGGATCGTTGTGACCGATATCCATTTTCTTGTGACCTTCTGATTAAAATTATCTCCTTTCTCGTAGGTAGCCTAATTCATTGATTTTATAGGCTAACGTGGTTTAACCTTTTTTTTTTTCATATTTTCATTCTTCAGTTGATATTGTTTGCAACTTAGGACGGTTCTTTTAGATGGTGTATCCACCCAATGAAATATCCATTCAAATACACATTGTTATGTATTTAAACGTGAATTTAGGCATTCAAGAGCCTATCGATTATCGTGTACTCATTTTCAAGCCTTGTAATACAAAGTCATAATACATTGCTTGATTATAATAACCATATTATAAGTATAAACTTGCAGTCATAATATTATACTTGATTACAATAATATTATTACTATATTACTTATTTATATACGATATATATATATATTCGTGACTATTATTATTTTAAATCTAATATTTAAAAATAAATATTTAATTTGATTCAATTTCATAAATTCATGTTACTTTTAAAAATTTGACCAGTTTATAACGGTTCTCAACTCTTTATATTGACCATAAAAAATAAAGAAATTAATATATTGAGAGAAATAGCTTTTGCTACAACATGATTTCTCCACCAAAAATGTAAAATAATTGAATAAATGAAGGCTTAGCTTCCACCTATTTTTCAATATAAAATTATTACTTTATATCTGGAAAATAAAGACGTATATTTATATTCCGTGTATTGCAATTTTCTAATGAGATTAATTATACAGACAAGCAACAATAGTTACCCAATAAGCGTCAAGAATTACAAAGCCTATATTCAGTTTAATTTCAGAGGGATTATGATCGAAAGCGTAAAGAGAAATATTAATTGACGGATGCTGAATTTTCATGTTAGCCAGAGAGAGAGAGAGAGAGAGAGAGAGAGAGAGCGAGAGAGAGAGAGAGCGAGAGAGAGAGAGAGGTAAATGTTTTTGAGGGAAATGTTTTTTTCACCCTATTAACCCTTCGATCTATAAACAGTTTGAGTATCCAGAGGGGGGTAGGGTTACGTCGACAGTTGTGACAAAACACAATTTGGTTTACTTTTCTAAAGATATGCGTCTAGAATTAGAACTTCTTTATCGATCTCTAAACTAAGGATATGAAACACTATTATAGTGTTCAAGGTTAACAGTTTACATACCATTTCATGCTACTAAACCAAGTACCTACATTCTAAGTTTCGATTTTCTATTTGTAAATCATTTTCAAGAGCTAAACGTGTATCAATCTAATAATAACATACAATTAACAGTTTTTAACATCTATCTTAAGAAGGAATTTCAGATACAAAATTGAAACTTTAGAGTTTATTCGAAGTAGCATGAATTAGTCTGTAATTCATCATTAAACTTAAACACAATAAATAGTTATTAAAATACATTATATTAAAGTTTAGGTAAAGAATTACTAATATAGCGATCCGTGGCAATCGAAGTGATACAATAACGCTTACAGAATGGTATTCTCAGAAACGTATTTCTATTCACAATTACAAAATCTGTTTGTTACAAACACAATTCTGTATTAAAGGAATACAAATTCTCAAAAGCTATCGTTTCACTGCTAAAACAATAAAAAATTAAAGTGAAATATTTCTTCACTTACTTTACACAATGAACTTAAATTTTAAACCAAAAAACCTTTTATACAATTTTAATCTGAACAGTGCCAACCTGATCACTCCTTAGACAACGTATTTGTAAAAAAGTTCAGCTATTAATTTTTATTTGATAAATCAATTAAAAATCGAAGAGCCTGAAGCATTTAAGTACATATACCCATGTTCAATAAAGTGTTATATATTTCAATTGAAAAACCAATACATATAGAAAAAGTAAACGTTTTTTAGGTAAATCTTTGTTTAGCCTCTAACCCTTTAATCTATAAACAGTTATAACATTCAGAGGGGGGTAGTTACGTCGAAAGTTGTGACAAGACCCATTTTGGTTTGTGGTATTGATTAAAATAGCTAAAACGTTTCTAAAAATATGGTGTTTATAAATAGAACCTTTTTATCGAACTCTAAACCAAGGTTGTTAAACACTGTTATAAAGTTTAAGGTTAACTATACATCCTAGACCAATTCATGATTTTACAAATACATTCTACGTTTGGATAGTTTTTATATTCATACAATTACATAGAGCTACAAGTATTGGTAATGAATTTGAAAACTGTAAATTATAGCTTAGTATTAACTTAATATACTTTCAGCTCTTGAACATGATTTTCTGATAGAAAGTAGAAATGTAATTGTATCACCATGAATAGGTCTGTGATCTGTCATTAACCTATGACACATTAAATGATTTATTGTTACTTCTTTATTTTTAAGTAAAAAGGGAAAACATATGGCACTATGAATTCATAATACTTACTTGAAAAAACCTTCGAAAAAATATGTATTGGATTTAACGTATTCATTTTCTGACTGTAACACATTCTGCTGTTCGATTTATATCCTAATTGTTGTAAAACATGGTGTATACTTGAACAATGAATGTACCAGATATTTTAGGAATTTATAAAAATGAAATTGAGTGAAATTCGTAGTGTACTACGTAAAGCGCTTGTGTTTTGTAAAATAGTGCCTGATCCCCTAAATGTAATGTTTGGAACTAATGTGTTGCCATTAAATGTAGCAAGCGAAGGGCAGAACGTTTGTTTTATTTGTTTTTCTGGATTCAGGTGGAAGCCATTTCGTACAATTGATGTTTTGTGCTTCAGTGTTTTAATTCCACCTAAGTTTAAACTTGTATATTTCTCCCAAGAGGGTTTTACGCGATTCATAAAATTATTCTACATATGATTAAAATTATAAGTTACAAAAATTTCATAAAATTGTGTGTATATTTGAGTTTAAACATGTGTTATCATTGCATAAAGCTAAATAGTTATACTTTTAGGAAGATCTCGTTTCGTTTGAATACCGAATGTTTTAACAGGGAGAATTTTTTAAATTCAAATATCATTATTTGATAAATCAGCTGGTAGGCGTCTCCATTATTACGAATATCATGAGCACTTAAATAAAACAATGGTTTAGCTATTGCGTCTTAGGTCTTAGGTCATGTGGTCTTGCATCTTAGTATAGGTACACCTCAGAGTTCTTTGCAACAATAAGGCTGGAACGGAATGACGTAACTGTTTGAGTCATAAATATAAATTCACCTTATATCAGTCTGATAACTAAACATACCAAGTTTACATTATATTTCAGTTGGATTCCTACCTGCTGATATAATTTCATTGAGAAGAATTCCTATTTTCTGTATTAGAAATCAACCCCAGAATTAAAGAGCACATTTTGGTTATAAGACCATCAAATGGGGATTAATACAGAGTACGACATTGTTGAAACTGTGGATATTTTATTACAGTTTTAATTCCTTGAATGGAACACTTTAACCATTCAATTCATATTTCCTATTTCAAATGCTACTACTAGTTCCAACTTCTCCCATATATATATATTAAATATGGTGATATGTTTCTTGTATATATAGTTAATAAATTAAAAATATTTCAAAAACAAGAATACTTTTAATGAATATATTTATTCAAAGCTTTTCGCCGATAAAATAGTATCAGCATCTTCAGGAAAATAATTATCTAATAAAATACTTTTACAAAACTAAATCATATGTACTACAAAGAATCATATGTTTATAAGTAATGCACTTTATGTAAATTTTTCTATAACATCAATGACTTGATAAATAGTTTGGTGCCTTGATCTCACTTGAATTTGTTCATCAACTAATTTGTCTTTAACTTTATGCTTATAAATTTCCAATGTTTTAAAAATATTAATTTTTAATCCTTTATTTAATTCTTTTATTAATTTCATATTTTCTATTTCCGGAAACTCATGTCCATTATTAATACAATGCGTAGATAAATTGGATTTGTATATGTTCGGTTTGATATAAGCGTTTAAATGATCTTTGTATCTTTCTTTTAATTTCTTTTTTGTTTGTCCTACATATAATTTATTACAAGTTTGACATTTTATATTATATACTCCATTTCTTTCGTGAATATTATTTTGATTTTTGTTATTGTTTATTAAATTTTTAATTTTATTATCGGTTTTATATGTAATTTGTAAATTTGTTTCTTTAAATAATCTTGTAATTTTATTTAGTTCGTTACCAGTAAATGTAAAAGTTGTCAAAATATTTTCTCTCTTATTAGGTACAAAATTATTTTCGAGTTTCTGTTTTCTTATTATATTATTATTTAATTTATCTATAGTTTTTCTTTTATATCCATTCTCTAAACCAATTTGATATATGATATTTTTCTCTTTTATTTGATCATTTACGTTCATTGGTATTTTGTGCATTCTATGTAGTAAATTATAAAGCGCTGCCATTTTTTGGTTGTATGGATGGTTTGAATAATTAGGTATTATTTGATTTGTCTGGTTTTGTATATATATTATATTCAAATGATTCTTTATTTCTAGTAATTGTAATATCTAAATAATTTAGTTTTTTTTAATTCAAATTCATGAGTAAATTTTATATTTTCGTGTATATTATTTATACATTTTAATATTTTGTCAATATTTGAACCATTATTATTTGATATGTATAATCCATCATCTACATATCTAAACCAGTGTCCATTTTAATCATATGTTTTAATAATCTTATCTATATCAATGTCTATATTTTGTAAATTGGAGAGCCCATTGTTAATCCATCCTTTTGTTTATAAATTTTATTATTATATAAAAAATAATTTTGATTTAATATGATTTTTAAAGTATTTATTATTTCTTGTGTTAATGGGTTATCTTTTTCAAATGTATCTATATTATTTTTTATTATTTCAAGTGTTTTAATTATAGGTATGTTATTATACATGTTAGTAACATCAAATGATATTAATTTTGTATTATTATCAATTTTAATATCTTATAATTTTTCAATAAGTTCAACGGAGTTTTTTATATTATGAGTATTATTTAATTTTACTTTATCTTTAAGTAATAAAGCCAAATCTTTTGAAATTTTATAAGAAGGAGCAGTTGTAAAATTAACTAATGGCCTAATTGGTTTATCTTCTTTGTCCAACTTAATTAGTCCATTTAATCTTGGAATTTTAGGATTCTCATTTATGTAATTATTAGTATATTTTTGATTAAATAATTTAGATGATGTTTTTATTATAATTTTTATTTCATTTTGATATTTGTCTGTGGGATCTTTATTTATTTCCTTATATTGGTTTTTAGATATATAATATTCAGTTTTATTTATATGTTCTTGTTTATCAATAATAACTACAGCATTACCTTTATCAGCTTTTGTTAAAATAAGATCATTAGTTTGTATTTTTGTTTAATGTGATGAATTTGCGAGTATTGTTTTATGTGTGTATGATTAGTTTTGTTATTTTTAATTAACTTTATTATTTCGTGTGATGTTTTTATTCGCATGTTTTCTTTTTCTTTTACTTTTAATTTATTGATCGCCAATTCAGTATTTATTATTATTGTATCAATATATTCTTTTCATATCTTTTTTAAGGTTGACTTTATTATGATTTTCTAAAATTTGTATTTCATTTTGGCTGAATTTAGTATTTGTTAAATTAACAAAGTTGGGGTGAAACTTATGATGTTGTATGATTACTTAATTATTTTTATCTTTGTTCATTTTTAATATATCTAGTTTTTTGGTTACAGTGTTCATTTTTCTTTGTCTATATCTAAACAAAAAGATATTAATTTTATTAAATTTTTCTTCCCATTTTGTTTCATCCATAAAAAATGCTAGTTTTAAATGTAATTTATAAATATCAAACGTTATTTCATTTTGTTTCTTATATAAAAATTTGATTTCACTTCTAACCCACGAAATTTCTGCTTGTTTACATGTTTTTTGTGCTACATTACTTTTAGTTTTATTATTAATTCGTGCTTATTTAGGAACAATATTATTAATAATACATTGTTTGTTAAAAAATATATTACAATTAGTTTTCATTAATTGAATTTTACGTTTCTGATATAAATTTAAATCTTTTGTTAGAGATGGATTACTAATAGAACTACCCTCTGTAGAGCACATATTCACAACACCAGTAGCCTAGTAAGGCAATATAATATATTAAATATGGTGATATGTTTTCTTGTATAAATAGTTAATAAATTAAAAATATTTTAAGAACAAGAATACATTTAATGAATACATTTATTCAAAGCTTTTCGCCGATAAAATAGTATCAGCATCTTCAGGAAAATAATTATCTAATAAAATACTTTTACAAAATTAAACCATATGTACTACATATAGATGATGGATTATACATATCAAATAATAATGGTTCAAATATTGACAAAATATTAAAATATATAAATAATATACACGAAAATATAAAATTTCCTCATGAATTTGAATTAAAAAATAGACTAAATTATTTAGATATTACAATTACTAGAAATAAAGAATCATTTGAATATAATATATATAGAAAACCAACGCAGACAAATCAAATAATACCTAATTATTCAAACCATCCAAACAACCAAAAAATGGCAGCGCTTTTTAATTTACTACATAGAATGCACAAAATACCAATGAACATAAATGATCAAATAAAAGAGAAAAATATCATATATCAAATTGGTTTAGAAAATGGATATAAAAGGAATCTATAGACAAATTAAATAATAATATTATAAGAAAACAGAAACTCGAAAATAATTTTGTACCTAATAAGAGAGAAAATATTTGGACAACTTTTACATTCACTGGTAACGAAATAAATAAAATTACAAGATTATTTAAAGAAACAAATTTACAAATTACATATAAAACCGATAATAAAATTAAAAATTTAATAAACAATAACAAAAATCAAAATAAAATGCACGAAAGAAATGGAGTATATAATATAAAATGTCAAACTTGTAATAAATTATATGTAGGACAAACAAAAAAGAAATTAAAAGAAAGATACAAAGAACATTTAAACGCTTATATCAAACCGAACATATACAAATCCAATTTATCTATGCATTGTATTAATAATGGACATGAGTTTCCGGAAATAGAAAATATAAAATTAATAAAAGAATTAAATAAAGGATTAAAAATTAATTTATTTGAAACATTGGAAATTTATAAGCATAAAGTTAAAGACAAATTAATTAATGAACAAATTCAAGTGAGATCAAGGCACCAAACTATTTATCAAGTCATTGATGTTATAGAAAAATTTACGTAAAATGCATTACTTATAAACATATGATTCTTTGTAGTACATATGATTTAATTTTGTAAAAGTATTTTATTAGATAATTATTTTCCTGAAGATACTGATACTATTTTATCGGCGAAAAGCATTGAATAAATATATTCATTAAAAGTATTCTTGTTTTTGAAATATTTTTAATTTATTATATATACATATATATATATATATATATATATATATATATATATATATATATATATATATATATCTTATTCAATAGTTTATAAAATTTGGTTTTCAATTACTCAAATTCAAAACATTTTTTCAAAACTTCTAGTCCTTTACATTTGATGTTCATACAGTGTTTTCATATAATAATGTATTCTTTGTGCAATCCAACTCTCTTTACATCTATTATTAACCTCAGCTAGTTTGTACATATAGGAGAAGAAAAGTAATAGTCTCAACTACGTTCAAAGAAATAATAATCAAAATACTAATAGGCCTTAAATGTTTATGCAAAAATAATAACTTATTGTTTTTAGTGAAAATATTGCTCTTAATAGATTGATATATAATTATTTCAATGTATTGAAACCTTTTCTTCGATATCAATGACAGTCGCAATGTTGATTTAACAGCAATCCCACTTATCAATATTGCCCACCACTCAAAAACCTACCTATTTTCTTTTGTTATCACACCTTCTGGAATTGGTTTACTAACAGTTTACAATAAATGTCTGTATCCAGGGTTGACGTCCTATTAGAATCTTCCATGCCTGACGACAAAGGGTATTAAGCGTCTTCGAAAGTTGTTTCACTTTCTGCGAGCATCTTCACGGGTCTTTTAAAACACGTTTAAACTGCGTCCAAGTAAGATTCCAGTTACAGCGATAATGCATTAGTTGTCAATGGAAAGCTGAAAGTTAAACAACTACACTTATTAAAAGTTTAGTCTTGTGTATATTTAGGTTATGAAAACTAAGTGTTTAATTATTAGGGAAAATTTAAGGAAATACAAGTACTTGGTAGCGTAGGAATCGGTTTTTATTAGAATCCATTATTTAAACAAAAACCGCTTTCTGAAGTCAGACTTATATTAACGTCAGCCCATTGTTATACATTTTTAAGACAGTCTTGAGTTAAGGCTCCTAGTAACATTTGAAATTGTAAAACATTTGCATTTCCAGTCATTAACCTCTAATTGACCTCAAAAACAATCGTCTATTTAACCTATGATCGAGCTATTCGGCTAATAGCCCGATGGATAACGATGCTCTGTTACTATAATAATGGCTTCAGGCTAAACACATATATCCAGTAATTGCTACACCATATCTCAGATAGCAACAGGTACATTTACAGCTACCAGTGTTATACCCTTGGTCCATATAGTTAAGTTAGAATAGCTTTAAAGTAGTGATTTGGTGGTTGTATAAAAAATCCTTTAAAAAGTGATTTGTGAATTTCATTAATAAAATAACACAATGTAATATGTTTCTGAATCTCAAGTTGTGTGTATTTAGCATTTAATAAAAGTAGAAGTATTGTGTATTTTTGCAATAAAGAACATATATTTAACAATTGGATTTAACTTATTGTTGTTATTTTTGGTTAATCAGAAGAAAGTTACATCTCAATTTATAAAGTTCAGTATTTAAAAGTTACGAAAGTAAAATTTACTTGAATTCTTAATAAAAGTTATTGTATGTAAGTCTGAATTTAGTAATACTAACACAAAATGATCAAACAAACTTATATCATCAACATCACAGTGTTTTGAACTCCAGTGAATTATAATTTAACGAAAAATTGTTGCTGTTCATGACGAGCTGCTTGCTAATTACTTATTACACTTTTGCTATTACTTGCGTCCAGACTATTTGATAACTAAAGGTTGGTAAATTGTTAACTTACGCTTGGAGTAAACGTTTTCGTCTTACGACTTCTTCAGCCTCGTATTTTTGCCGCTAGGAATGCTGCAGTTGTGCTTCCTGGGTACCATATTTTGAAAGTTAGAAGCGATGTGATCAAAGTGTGTGCCGTGTTTGTTCATTTAGGATGTCATTTTCATGTGTGTTGCTATGTCTATATATTTCATACTGTTCTAGTGTGTTTAATGTATGGCCTTTGTTGCATGTATGGAGGATGCTCATGTTATTTTCCATACTTTTGCATTAGTGTTTAGTGGCCATGAGTTGATTTGCGAAGGTGGATTCAATAATAATGTGCAGTGTGCTTTTGTGTTCTTTATATCTTTCGGCGAAAGATATGCCTGTTTGTCCGGCTATAGAATGAGCTATTTTTTCTCTCTTCCTATAAAGGTATTCAGTACTTTTCGAGATAACTTTCATACGCTACAGTTTTTACTCTTTGACCCACATTTCTGGTTATAGTAGTCTTGACCCTTTACTATCTACACGTCTACACGTAGTATATATAGCATGGTGTCTGTCATTGATCACCAATTCACCTTTTATTTCCAACTACTAATAGCATTTTCTAGGACCATTATGAAAAGGATAGGATATCATCAAGGACAGGGATTTTAAAAGCTGACGATTTTTTTCTTTTTTTTAGTTCATAACTATCATAGCTATTTTTTTCTGTAATCCAAATCTATCAGAGTTCAAATGAATAATAACTACAAATTTCACATAAAATACAACATTATACAAAAATTTCGATAGAATATAGATAAAAAAAATATATATATTTAGAAAAATATATAGATGTTAATAACTCACGAAATGTAAAAACGCATTATTCTACGAGATAGTTTAATAAAACCACCTGACTGAAATCCCTACATTTATCATAAATTTCTTCTTGAATGTCTTACTCAATTACTTGTTTTTTTGTAAAATCATCCGAATTTGTAATATAATGTGTTTACCAAAGACTTAGTAGTTTTTGTTTCTAAATGTTGACTAAATTAGGCCTTAATTTATAGATATAAAAATTAGATACAGTTACATTACATCTAAAGAGGTAAGTAGCATATACAAAAAAATTAAAGCGGAAATTTCTACGTGACAAAGCCTGTATTATGTACAAATTACAAAGCCATAATTTACACAGTTCTAATTATCAAAAATATATTGTTATCACGTACAACAATAAATTTCGAATTAGAGTTACAATTTGAAACGCATATTTTCTTTTTAATTTAGGTGAAATGAAAGTTGAAGTGGAAACCTAATTTGAAGCAAGGATCTCTGATGTAAAATCTTGTCTTGAATTAAATTGTTGATCGTAAAGTTTAATTCAGTACCTTCAGCAGAATTAGTGTAAACAAAATGACTTCTCAGGGGGGTTTCTTAAACCTCTAGCTTCGATTATTTTAATTACTTTTATGTATTAATTTCCGTCGCCCAACAAGTTCCCTAATATTTACCCTGTAAAGTTCGTTGTGGAATAGGTCAGCATACTTTTATTTTCATAGTTTCGTAATGTATTTGTTTCGGTTTGTAATTAATTGTAATGTGTCATTGTGAAGAGATATATTAGGCAAAACATATTTTTTCCTTAGCATAAAGTTAAAGACAAATTAATTGATGAACAAATTCAAGTGAGATCAAGGCACCAAACTATTTATAAAGTCATTGATGTTATAGAAAAATTTACATAAAGTGCAATAATTATAAACATATGATTCTTTGTAGTACATATGATTTAATCTTGTAAAAGTATTTTATTAGATAATTATTTTTCCTGAAGATGCTGATACTTTTTTACCGGCGAAAAGCTTTGAATAAATATATTCATTAACAGTATTCTTGTGTTTGAAATATTTTAAATTTATGAAATATATATATATATATATATATATATATATATATATATATATATATATATATATATATATATATATTAAAAATATTTAAATTTCAATATAACTATTTAATCTAAATATAATATTTATCACAAGTCAATTGTTTGACATTTTGTAGCAGTACTCTATGCCAACGCACCTCAGGCAGAAACCGTTTAAATAGATAAGCAACTTTATTGCTGGAGCAGTTCTCTAGTGTGTGATTAAACAAGATATTACCCGCTCTTTTAAATTGACTTTTAAGGAATGCGGTCGGTAAATTACCTAATAACAAAAACATTTTAACTTTTTTACTAAAACTTCAAGTCATTATGTTCGTGCCTAGGACAAGTCATGAGATTTTGTTGGTTATAATAAACTGTATGCGTTTCTTAACCGTATGTTTACACGTACGAGTATGTGAATTTGGTCAATACAATCAAGGTTCACTAAAGTGTTTCAGTAGCTATAAGTACGCAATATTATCCCTTACTTGATGGTTCAAATACCTGGCTTCACGTATTTTCCGTAATAAGATCTAGAAATAAAATCTTACGAAAACAAATTAAAATATTGCCAATTATATAAATTCGTAACACAAATGAGATTATTTTATTTAAATTTTAGTTTATGTACAAATAAATGGAATACAGGGGTTTTAGATATAAGGTAACACTTTTTACACCTAATTTTTGAATTATGTGGCTTAACAATATATTAAAATAAAAAATTTAATTTAAATTCTGAACGGAAAATTATAGTAAAAATATAATCATGTCTGTTATTTACGTATAGATTTTTAACGGCATTAATGTCTTTGTGAACACATTCATATGTATTAACTTGAAGCAACAGTGGTGGAATTTGTCATTACTTATAAATGAGACTTCATAACCACATAAACGTTTTTCTTAACAAGATGAATTTATGAGATGTGCAGTGGTGCGAATCTACTGAGATGAATCCATGATTTTCGTATGTTTTCAATAAATATCAAACTTAAAGTTATGACTATTATTCCTAATACATAAAATATCAAGGACCCGTAATCTTTTGTTCTTCTCTATTTCGTATCAAAAAATACATTTTAACGGTGATTTTTAATAGTTGTTTTAAATTGTTCAATTACACTTTTGATAATACTTGCAACAAGGCTTTTTGTTAACTAAGGTCCTAAGAGGCTGAAGAAGTAATTAACAAACCGGCTCGTCATGAACAGCAACAAGATTTCGATATTTTTCAATAATAAATTCTTTAGCATTCATTCCTTTTTTTTAAATTTCATTTGTTGTATAAATTTACGTAGGGCTATATACCTTTCTATGCCTAATGTTTCTACTTCGCTTTTTTTTAAATCACCTTTTTATGATACATTCTTCTGACATATGTTTTTTAAACCATTTTCGGAGTAAAATAATATGAAATAATTTCCTTGATAAATCACAGGGAACAAGAGAGGAAATATTCTGTAATTAAAATATATCCAGGCGTATTACAACATCAAAAATACTAATATTGGTAACATAAATATACTAAAAAGTTTAAAACTCACATCTCAAAAAAAATAATAAAAAAATAATAATAACCTCAAAACAGGCAGAACAGTTACAACTCAAACTTTAATATAAAAAAAGAGCTTTACATTAAAAGGTTGCTCAGATCTATCAAGATATAGTAAATTTATTTAAATAAACAATTATGTAGAACCTCGATGACAACTAAAGTATTTAAATTAATTTGATCATCTTTTTCTGCTATTTGTATTCTAATTATATGTTTTCATTTCTGCTCTATTTTCAGGTGATCAAATAATTTGACTTTCCAATATTTGAGAAAAGGAAAGATTGTGTATAAAATTTTAAATTCGATTATAACCCTATAAATTCGTTAGTTAGAAATAACCCTGCTGTGAAAGAATTTTCGTTATTTAAGAATAGGTAAACTGTATCTGTTGAAGGACGAGCCCTTTAATATCTGACTGAAATGTGTAACAGTTTCTAACCAAGTCATATAAAAACAATATTCTAATATAAACTAAAATTTATTTATAATTTAGTCATCTAAATATTACATTACTTTGAAATCATTAATATTTTTATCAATCATTTTTGATTGTTCCAAATATGCTGCTGTATGTTTAGGTGTATACGTTTCATTTTAAAGAGGAAATAATGTTTTCATATTGCAAGAAAATTACATGTTCTATAAAATTTACACAACAAAAATATCTAACTTTAGATTGCAGTGCCAGGCATGAGGGAAA
>JBAIZL010000004.1:230107272-230172272 GCA_036971475.1 Prosapia bicincta
ATTCTGATATGTTTTTATGTTTAAAAACATTCCTATTGATAAATCAAGGTTGAAGGTTTTGTGTAGCCTATTACATTAAAACAGAACTTTTAAAAGGTTTTGCCATATGACCAAGATGTTAACTAAATTAATTACTAGAGAACTAGAATGTAAGCTAATATAACTTGAAAGAATCGAGAATCGAGAATCGACTAAAGAATCGAGAATCGAACGGAAAATTTTAGAATCGGAATCGGAATCGGAATCGAAAATTTTAGGAATCGGCCCATCCCTAGTTATAATAGTCAAAGTATCTTAAAACATTTTACTGGTGTGCTTGTGAGACATTTGATTTTAAAATGCCACGACTTAGTTGAACATATGTACATAATTATGCAATATATTTTCGACAGAATAATTGTCATTAAATTCTTATTATATAACTTTTTTAAAATGACAATAGTAAAACAATTATAATAAACTAATTATTACCAAATCTATAAATGTTTTTATTGTAAGTTTTTTACGTTTTTGTGACACTTCAAAACTGTATTTTTGGAGTATTCCTTGTCTAATCACTTTATCGTAACCTTACATCACATTCAAACTGGCGAAAGCTGAAGGTAATGTGGCTTATTTGATCCAATAGTATTTTTGGTTGGTTTTTTTTATCGAATCCAAAAGTTTCCATATGGAAATCATAAAATATGTGCAAACTATTGCATAAATCTAGCAGAAATTTAATTCTACCAATGAAGAAACGATGCAATTTTGTAATGTAGTTTTTTTATTTGAACATGGTAAATTAATATCACATATAAGCTGTAACGTTCACCATATTTACTACTGATAAGAAGGTCGTTAGATATACATTTCGTGTGAGGAGAATAATTTTACTAAATATATTGCAATAGTTTTGAAAATATCTTTAAAAAATAAATAAGAAGACAAAATGTTTTGTTACCACAAACGTATGACAAAACACAGTGATAAAAATAGAATTGCTGTGGGATCCAATTGTAGCATGGTTTACAATAACAAATTCGTTCGATTAATCGACCTATAAATGAAATATAATACCTATATTTTCTAAACAATTTTTGTAAAAAAAATATATAAAATATTAAAAAATACTTTATTCTTCTATAGTAAAATCAACGATATAAAAAAACTCATTGCAAAGTTTGTGTTGCAATGTTAATCAAGTTAACTTTGTTGAAACCACGCCAAGTCCAAAACACTCGAAACCAATTTCCACTGAATATCCTGTACCATCGGTATATTATGTTACAAAGTTACTGTCCTTTCTAAAATAGAATAATGTGTCGGTTAAAGAAATCGTTGAGTTTGTCCTGAATAAATAATGATATGTATATATCCAAAATTTATATGCACATAAATTTCAGAGAATGTATTATTTATTAATAAAACGTAAGAAAATAAAAAAACAATTTGTTCTCTTTTTTCAAAAGCTTGAATCAGATGAAAAACATCTAGGTAAACTTTAGTTTTTAAAGCTTTTACTTACGAAAATTATATCCATACAAACAACTTTTTACATACTGTTTCTTTTTATTTGTTTCTAAATATTTTAGAAGGAAATGAATACTTGCAAATACATTAGTAACTATTTAGAAAATGAATAAGGGGAAGTGTAACAAAGATGGCTATTTAAAACAACGGTCCAATCCTCTATAGACATCATCAGTTGGCAATGTCCCTTGTCTCGATATAAGTGTATTGAGCTCCTGATAATATTAGTAATAATATATGAATTTGATTCAGAAAAGATTCTAAGATTTATTTTGTAAATATTCTTATTTATAAAATCTACCTGCGAAGATAAATACATATTTATCAAGAGATAAGTAATCTGCAAATCATATATGTATGTGCGATTATATATATATATATATATATATATATATATATAAAGAACTAAGTCAAAATACAAATACAAGAATTATAATTGAATTTGTAAATTCAATTATAATTCTTGTATTTGTATTTTGACTTAGCTCTTTATTAATTCACAAGAATACATATTGCGACATATATATATATATATATATATATATATATATATATATATATATATATATATATATATATATATATCACTTTCACTATATGCACTTAAACAAGAATCTTACTTGATATTTATGGGAGCTAACTTTCATAGATTGTTAGTATCCTTATTGTGTTATCTTTGAAGGTAACTCGCATTATTAACCAGTATGATTTTCTGTACATATAGTGTAAGTGATGAGTGAATACAAAATAAAGTGTTGCAAAGTTAAATAAATAAATATATATATATATATATATATATATATATATATATATATATATATATATAAAGAGAGAGAGAGAGAGAGAAATAGAGATAGTTAAAAAGAAAAAGATGATTGCTGCTAGTTATGTGCTCATTATGTAGTTACTTCTCTGCAGATTGCAGTTCATAACCAGTTGAATTAATAATAATGTTAATTATAAACTTGCAGACGATGTGACATAAAGAATTACTAAGCATAATTTGCTTTTTATTGGTTAAGATTTTACTGAATATCCGAACCATAATACCAATATTAAATATTTTTATTACTTCTAAGGCAAGCAAGTTTACATTTAAATAGAAACAAAAGTTTGTAATAAAAGTCTTCACAAAAGTTTTCAGATTAGGCTAACATAATATCTTTGTATTCATTTCTAGTAATATTTCAAAAAAACATATAAATATCTTATAAATAATTAAAGTACTTATAAAAGGTGAATCACACTTATAGATAATACCTCATTTTCTTTCAGTAGGCAGACATTTAGTTTCAGTTAAAAGCTTCTATAACTTTTTTCTTACCAAATTAAACTATTTTACAAATAATAATATAAATATAATATTGTATTCTGAATTTATAAATATCTAATTTTGTAAGGTAAAAATATTAATGTATATTTAAAAACTAAAAAGAACTATTTTAAATAAATTTTGCTTTTAGAAGTACTGTAAATAAATATTACTTTTACTTTTTACGACACTTTCTAACTTTTTAGGTAATTCTGATTAATTACCAAAAAGTAACTTCTTGGAGTTTAATTGCAGAGACATCCCTACCCCTTACTTCCCCCACTTCACCAACACGCATAAAACTTTCTCTAACAAGTACAAAAACTTGGCAACTTGCAGTCGACCCCATTAAGTGGTTATAATGAAGGAAAACCTTTTTTTGCTTTAAACCAAAAAGCCAATTATTTTTCTCGATAATCTATCACTAATGGTACACTAATACCACAATTTTAGCTCGTGTGAAAATCCCGTGAATAAATATTAATAGAGAATACCTAATCACAACAAATAATTTATTCTCTCATACGTAATTTAATCACCACGTTCTAAACTATGGACATTTTTAAATTTTAGTTTTAGTTTAAATATTTTGCGGTTATAAAATTAGATAATATTAAATGTAATGATATGTGATGAAATGTAATTATATGAGAAAGTAAAATGTTAATACTGTTTCTCGTTGTTATCTAAGTATTGTTACACAGAGATTGTTTATATGATGGTTTTACAATATTACCGAACTTTATTACAATCTGTATTTCTACCCCTAAATCACCGGCTCTCCTTCAAATGTGGCGACTGGAAAGAATACGCTTCCTTTTTGTACCTTGCACAAATACAACATATGAATGTGCAAATAGAAATTTGTTAATATTTAGAGCATATTAATTATTTATTTAAAGCCTACATTTTATTTACATCAATATGGTGATTGCATTCATTATTCAAACATATTATGAATGCCTTGAACTCAAGACGTTATACATAGAGTAGATACGTGTTAGCATAAATAATATAAATTAAAGCATATATTATTGGCTTGTAATATATTAAGTACAAATTCGAAATTTATCTTCAATGTTAAACACATACACTAATACTGGTATTTCATATTAGGCAAATTATTTTCTAGTAAACTGCGAGTAAACTATGACAGATTTTCTAACTCTGATCCAACAGTTATTCTTTTTTATACGATTGTATTACAGCACGTGAGTCTGTTGTTGTCACTTGGCTTCTGGAGTCGTGTAACTCTCTAAATACTAGTTTAATTCTTCAGTGGGGCCTAAGAAGTAATCTCGTATAAACACAAGCTTCAGTTGACAAGTAATTTAAATTCTGTATTTTACTGTTTATACAATTATTTTTAATATTTGTTTTTCTGTAGTTGATCGTTTTATTATTTTTTTGTAATACATGATGCACAAATACAGAGCTTGTAACCTGTGAGGGTTTCATAGAACGAAAGAAAATACTAGGACAGATAAAATACAAATTTGCAACGGAAACTGAAAACTTCATTAGTATCACCAGTACACGTTAACAATTATTTCAAAATTTCTATGTTTAGTAAAACCGTCTAAATGTTTTCTAGGTCCCTAATAGGTGTCCAAATTTTACTTTCGTATTGCTTATCAGACTTTAAAACTTTATGTAGAATACTTTATATTTCGCTTATTGTAAGCCAACACTACCAGAGTATAAAAAAACTAAGCGAAATTCATGTAATTGGTTTGAAACGAAATGTGATTTTTTTCACTTATTATGTAACGGTTTGAGCCTTTTTTCCTGGGGTAAGTATTTATCTTGGGACTTTATTAAAAATGCGTGTTAGTTACTAATTAACAAATTAATTAACCTTACTTACCAGGGGCTCCTAGTTTTCCGTTTTCAGCCAGGTATAATAAAGTCTTTCTGTAAACGATCTTCTGATATCTTCGGAAGATAAAACTAGGTTACTTGACATGAAAATTGAAAGTTTGTTACGTTCTAGTTTACTTGTGAAAAATACACTAAGACTGTACCGTTGCTTTACAATTTTTCTCTGTTATTTTTACAACAATTGTACATATTATACAAAAACCCTGGATTTCAAAACCCATATTTTGAATCCGAATACCTTATTCTTAAATCAAATCCCATACTTTGATTTAAAAAATATACAGCTAGTAGTTGACTCAAAAAGGACTTTATTCACTTCATTATTCTTATAATTTCCTTCAAACATTACTATAACAATTTGATTTTAAATTTTGATTAAGCTCTTGCATTTATAGAATAAGAAATGAAACTAAACAGAAACTAGGACTGAACATTCTTATACAATTTTCGGTCAAGTGTTTTAGTCTCTTCGTGTAATATTATGTATTTTGAGATTTTGTCGTCAATCTCGTGTATAGTGTAATTGCATGTCATTGGACCCTTTCGACACGCAATTATGTAAATGTGTCGTCATGATTTTGTAAAACCGCATATCAAGGCACACCCCATCTTCCTTATTAAACAATTCCCCTTTTAAAAATTAAGCAATAGCTTGAATTTCTTTAAACATTAACTTTTAATAATCTTAATATTTAAATCTAATAATCTTCTTCTAATAAATAATCTACCCCTTTTAGAAAGTCCCTGTTTCGTTTTGTAATCGATTTATACGAGCTCCTTTTATATTATTAAAGTTATTACCTTGTTGGAACAGTACAGACACAAGTTTAAAAATAATTACAATATTTCATATGGACCTTCATATTTTATAGCCAATTTACTTTAAAATTCCTTTCAGTATAATTTATTAACCATACAATCTTTTTATACTATTTAATGCTACATTAACATTTTGGTTTAAATTTAAAATGACAAGAGTTCTTTGAAATATCTTTTACTTAAATTATCTTTGAATTCGTCTTATATTATGTGAACAATCCTAATCTCTCATCTAGCTGTATAAACTTGCTCAATTGTTGCAAGCCACCTAATTACCATATTTGCCCCTGAGTTCATTGTTTCACGACACGTTTGTCTATACAATTTTTACTCTCATTTGGCAAAATTTTAAGCCTGTACCATTGTCTTATAACATCTTTGTTATCTTATACATCTTCAGTAAATCTTAACCCTTTTGAATTTCAAATCCCATACTTTGAAAAGCCACTAACTTTATTCTTAAATTGAAACCCATACTTTAATTTAAGAATTACATACAGCTAACTGTTCACAACAAAAAAAGACTTTATTCAAATCATTATTATTAAATTTTCTTTTAAATTTCACATCCTTTTTAAATAACCATTTAGGTCGTCTGACATTTTACATTCTAAACATTCTGCTATTAGAAACTTTACTTGACATGAAAAAATATTTTTTTTTGTTTAACTTACTTTAATTTTGACAGTGTTTAAAAATAAATTCTTCTTTTATTATATTTATTGAAACTCCAGTGTCCAATAAAACATTGCAATTTTTGAATACTCAATTTAATGTTTATTGTAGGTAACATAACAATTTTTGTTTCCTTCTATAATTTATCATAATTTTTAAACATTTTCTTTGAATTTCTCTGAGAAACTTTTATTTATCCAATACATTAAATTAACAGGATCAGCTTTACAATGTTTGTCTTTGGCTATCTTTCTTATTACATATACTGTACGGTCCATTCTAAACTTTACATTTCTAATTTTTAGTTCGAAAATTAACTCGTCCTTTACCAACTTATTTATTTTTAAATGGCTACACATTTTATTTATTTGAAAATAACTTTATTACACACTGACGAGTATTTTAAAGGAGGGCTGCACAACTTAAATAATTAACACATGAATGGCATTAATCCTTAGAATTCGTTAGCAGTAATTATCATTCAACTTTTTAATTAATAAATTTTTCGAAAATTAGCAGAGTATGAGACTTACATTTTAGAAAACAACAAAACAGCAGTAATTTAAATTTAGCAGTAATTTAAATTCCAGCAGAGTTGCGCATATGTAACTGTTGAGCCTTTTTTTCTGGGGTAAGTATTAATCAGGGCTTTATTATTAATGTGTGTTAATTACTAATTAACAAATTAATTAACCTTACTTACCAGGGGCTCCTAAGTTCTCCGTATTCAGCCAGGCATAATAATGTCTTTCTGTAAACGATCTTCCGATATCATTGGAAGGTAGAACTAGGTTACTTGAAATGAAACAAGAATTTAAATTTTTAAAATACAAAGTCATACAATTTATTAATCAATGACCAATTTCAAAAGAACAAAAGACAGCAATGTGTCGAGTAATATACTTTTAATTACTGCTAGTTATTCCATACATTTTAATTACTTATTAACCTTTAAAATTATATTTATATCGACAAGATAGTAACTTAAATTTTTCGAATAAATTTTTAGAAATGAATATTCAAAGGACAATTTCTACCGTTCATGTGTTAACCGTTATCAATTAAAAATTCTTCAACTTAGTTAACATTAAAATACATTTTCTTTATTATTATCTAAAACGTACCTGCTTGTGCACTTTACTTATTTTTAAAACACTTTAACACATATTAAACATTGCCCATGGCTTTTGGAATCACTAATCAATTAACACATTGCTCTTGTAAATCAGCGCACTTAAACAAAAATAATAATTATTTTTACTCATTTGAAATACATAAATAATCGCTTCTGACTTCTTCTACTGGAAGCTTATAATATTTCTAGGTTACGTCCGACAATGCCATCACGTCTGTTCTGTTCAAGAACCTCTCGACTAGTGGGGTCGTTGCAAGGACACGCCAACGACACTAATTTCTTTTTACATTTTTTTTTTTTATAAAAGTAAAATTTTTAATAGCAGAAATTTTAGATTGTAAAACGTCAGACGACCTAAATGATTTAAAAAAAAAAAAGATGAACAATTTTAAAAGAATATTTAATAATAATAATTAGATTAAAGTCTTTTTCTTGTTGTGAACAATTAGCTGTATGTAATTCTTAAATTAAAGTATGGGATTTAATTTAAGAATAAAGTTATTGGTTTCAAAGAATGGGATTTGATATTCAAAAAGGGTTAAGATGTAAAAGATAACAAAGATGTTATGAGACAATGGTACAGGCTTAAAATTTTGCAAAAAGAGAGTAAAAATTGTATAGACAATGGTGTCGTGAAACAATGAACTCAAGGGCAAATATGGTAATTAGGTGGCTTACAAGAAATGAGCAGGTTTATACAGCTAGATGAGAGGTTAGGATTGTTCACATAATATGAGACAAATTCAAAGAAAATTTAAGTAGAAGATATTTGAAAGAACTCTTTTCATTTTAATTCTTAAACTAAATGTAAAGTAGCATTAAATAGTAAAAAACGTTGAATGGTTAATAATTTAAAGTCAAATGTAATTTTAAAGTACATTGGCTATAAAATACGAAGATCCATATAAAATATTGTAAATGTTTTTAAACATGTGTTTGTACTGTTCCAACAAGGTAATAAATTTAATAATATAAGAAGAGCTCATATAAATCGATTAAAAATCGAAACAGGGACATTCTGAAAGGGGTATATTATTTATTAAGAAGAATAAAAGAGTATTAAAAGTTAACGTTTGAAGAAATTTAAGCCATTGTTTAGTTTTTAAAAGGGGAATTGTTTAATGAAGAGAATGGGATGTGCCTTGATATGCAATTTTACAAAATCATGACGACACATTTACATAATTACGTGTCGAAAGGGCCCAATGACATGCAATTAAACTACTACACGAGATAGACGACAAAATCTCATAATTGTTTTTTTATAGTTGGTTTATGATACCAAAGTCAAATGAAAGCATTGACTAAATAATTAGGTTATAATGAGGTTTAGGAAATACTAATAGAGAAATTTGGAGTAATTTCTGCCAATAAACGAAAAGTTTTAAATTGAAGAAAAAATGTTTAAAACAATTTTGACAATTTGTAGAACTAACCTAGAAAGAGTAAATCTTGATCCTAAAGTAACTATAAACTATCCTAAGCTTTGAATAAAAAATAAGATACGAAGACGTTGTATAAAAATTATCTGTTTACTAAAGAGGTTATACAACTGAATTATATATATATATAAATTTTGTTTTTTCAAAAGGTTAAAGAACTGTTACATGAGTAAACAGAGATTTACAAAATATAAAAATGGTAAAAAACTGTGCTGAAACATAACTTATTTTTAAAATGAATAAAAACCGAAGTATTTTACTAACTTGCGTCAAAGCAATGATTATATTTATTTAAACAAATTTCTTACACAATTCTAAACCAAAATAGTCAGTTAGGCATAAAATGCCTTCAAATGAACTCATTCCCCGGGAACGGATACCCAAAGGGATATATCTCAGCCAGTTGGGTTTTTAAATATTGTCCAGTTACAAGTTCTCTGGCAGATTCTGGCGAGCATTGAACAGGGTTTTGCCGTCGGCTGGACCGGCTCGTTTCAAAATATTTACCTAGCAACGGCTACAAGGGCTGGCGGAGGCGTTTCGCAGGTGGGTTGCGACTGTTGAGTCGTGGGGCCGGTCCGTTGCAGTGTGTGTGTGTCTGTAAGAGAGGGAAAGGGAGAGGGGCAAGTAGAGAAAGAGAAAGAAATAGCAATAAGATCGTTTACTATAAGGAATAATACTTATGCTAAATTTACTATCGGCAATACAGCTCCCGTCGTGTAGAAATCATGACTTTCATGTTCTACAAAGCTCATGAGTAGTCATTGATTTACTCTGTGGGAGTCCTACGGCTCACGAAGGGTAAGGGAAGGTCAAACATATGTCACCAACTTCTTCCTTCACTACAATTTGATATAGCCCAATATACACCTCCGAACGGGTAGAAATTATGACTTTCATAATCCACAAGTTAATGAGAATTATATTGATATACTCTGTGGGAGTTACTACGTATTAGAAAGAGTAGGGAAAAGTCAAACAAATGTCACAAACATCTTCCTTCAATACGCTTTGATTTAGGTACTTCGCCTTATAGGGTGTTTAGATAAAACTTGTACTAGTATAATACGGGTTGTTTGACAACGTGTTTTAATAATTTGAATTAAGCTTGGAGAACCACGTGCAGGTAACTAACTAAACAAATAAACAAGAAAACGACAATAGGAGTAAAGAATACCATTCATATATATATATATATATATATATATATATATATATATATATATATATATATATATATCGCAGTATGTTTTCTTGTGTATTAATAAAGAACAAAAGTATAAATAAAAATACAAGAATTATAATTGAATTTACAATTCAATTATAATTCTTGTATTTGTATTTAGACTTTTGTTCTTTATATATATATATATATATATATATATATATATATATATATATATATATATATATATATATACCAAACAAAACTAGTTTTTATAAAGTTACTTTTGAAACGTATAAATCACTAAACAAATTAAGGCACCGTATCCACTAAAAATTAAAAATGACAGTTTTTTATAATAACTGCAAAAATATTATCCTGTATATTTAACTGTGATATTTTAAGTTTGAAATTCGTTTGAGTATTCAGGATTGTTGATACAAGGCTGTGTTTAAACAATTTATAGTCATACGGCCCAAGCGATAAATTAAAATGAAGCGAAAATCAGGCTGTGTATATTTTATCACGAGACCCATCACACCTCATTCTCAAGTTTAAAAAAAAAAGTAAAATATCATTGTAAAATTCACGCTCCAAAAATTGTATCAATTGAGATTAACATAATATTTACAAAATTACAATATTTCTTTCACCACGAATTAAGAAATGTTTTGTATTTTTTGCAAAATGATTAAATCTTTATGAGCGTGTTTCTGTGTGTATAATTTAAGTAATTATATTGACAGTAAAAAACATAAAGAATGAAAAATCTTTTAAGATATTGAGGAACTTATGAATAATATACACACATTTAGTTTTTCACTAACGACGAAGGTGTTAACTGGCAATTTGAATCCACGACTAGCTGGCCTTCGTTCATTTATTTACCATATTGTTATCAACAGTAAAACTGAGCAACCAACATTATACAACTGCAAATCATTCCCACCGCTTCACGTTAAATTAATAATATGAGTCTTTTTATCTTCTTAAGAAAGGTGAGTTTTTGCCTACATTCAAGCATTTGCCCTTTACCCAACTATTCCCGGGAATTAAATGAGATTGTTTACAAAGTGTAAATAAATATTACGTATTATATTTGTAATCCATTTAAAGCGAAATCTAATTAACCCACGTCTCAGCGAAACCTTTATACAGGCGGTACCAATTTCCTCTATTTCGTGTATAGTGTCTTGGCTGAAGCATATTTGTAATTAATTTATAAAAAAAAATAATATTTGTTCTTGTCTTTGTTGTTTATTTCGAAAAAACATTTAACTATCTTTTCAGTCTAGTTTTATAGATGTTTTATTTTATAGTCGTCTATATATATAGGCGTGAAGTAGCTGCGCACACTCTTCAGTCCGATCTACAACAACTACAATATTTTACTACTCATATAGGTCACGCCAGAATAGACTAAACTATAATAATAATGCATATTAATAATAATACAAGCTACACCGAAAAGCAATAATTAAAAACTAATTAAAATAAATTATCGTACCTGAAATAAAATTATTAAAGCAAAGAATGTAATGGTGATTTAGAGGTAAGCTCCTTATCTAAATTCGTTAGTTTATTATATTATATAAATATACAATTATTTTCATAACTATTTAATATAAGCTGACATGAGCATCCACCAGATTTTCCGTCATTTCAAATTTCTCCTTACGCATTCGAGCAAAATTGCATCTTTATTTTCCAGATATAAAGTAATAATTTTATATTGCCAAATAGGTGGAAACTAAGCCCTTATTTTTACAATAATTATACATGTTTTATGAACAAATCATATTGTAAGAAAAGCTATTTTTCCCATTGTAGTAATTTCTCTATTTGATATGATTGATATAAAGAGATAAAAATTTAATAAACTGTTAAAAAGTTTAAAAAAGTAACACAAATTTACAAAATTAAAAGATATATATATTTTTAGGTATTAAATATAAAATAATAATAGTCACGAATATGGGATATATAGTCTATATAGCATATAGATATACACATACGTATACAGTATAGTATATAATAGGTAATATAGTTATGATAATAGTGTAATAATATACCTATAATATGACTATTATAATCAAGCTACGTGTTATGACTGCAGTTTTGTAGAAAGCTTGAAAATGAGATCACGATAATTGATAGGCTCTTGAAAGTTAACTCGCAAGTAGGATATACCAAGTAAGATTCTTGTTCAAATACTATAAAATGTGTATTTAATTGGATATTTGAACGGGGGGGGGGATGGAAAACCATTTGTAAGAACTACCATATGATGCAAACAATAACAACGGAAGGAAGAAATTATAAAAAAAAAGTTTAACCATATTCAAGATTAGCCTCTAAAATCAATACATTAGGCAACCTACGAGAAAGAAGATAATTCTGACAGAAGGTATAAATTAAAAGCTCATGATTCTCGGCCAGAACAATCCTATATCAAAACAAATGTTTAATGTTTCACTAAAAATATCGTTTTTGTAACAGTATATATCATTTGTAAAACCCACCCTTTAATAACTTGTCTACCCATATAATAATAAAATAATAACTTTAAAGGATAATATTTGCTGACAAACCTTCTTATTAGACAACGTTTTGCTGACCAAAAATAATTTAAATTATTTTTAAAACTACAATAAAATGAGATTCTTTTAGTTTTTCTCATAACTTAGTTTATTCATCTAAAACACTTATATTTGAATTTTTCCAACTATAGAATAACAGTATTTGTATTTGAACCATAAAAGCTGAAATATATTTTCCAATCCCTTTACAATCACTAACTTATATGTGTAACATTTCGCCACTGCCCATGTGCAGCTCTACTGAGGGTGAAATGTGACGACTGTTATCAGTAGGATTTGTATAGGGTGGCTTCAGATTTATCTACATTATTTTCAGACAAACTTTTGTGAGAATGTAACGAAAGACGTTTTTTATCTGGTATAGGTATAACATTTTATTTTCAAATATACGATTCAATCTAAAAACAACCCGTACACTCAAAAGGGATATAATCTCGCTTTTAATCCTCTGACGGTGGTGTACGTCAATGTATCTCTTCATAAAGAAGGTAATTTAAAAAAAAATAATATCACAATTAGTTAAATAGACATCACTAACAGGTTTCACAAAACAATATTTACATTTAGAATATATAACTAAATTTTTAAAGAAATGATGTAGGTAAATATATTTGAGAAAGGATTTGAAGCCGTAGAAGAAACCAATGCAGACGTAAAAGACTGGACACTAATTAAGTTCTCAAGCCAATTAAATGAATTAAACCAAATCACAACTAATATTACAACAATGCAATGCGCTTACGTAAAGAACGGTTTTAAATATGTTTAGTCCACAACTAATTATATTTATTTTAATGGCATAGGTAAATCGGTATTTGTTTTAAGTACGCTTCCGCTTTAACAACTATTAGTTTTATAAAAATATTTGTGTCCATGGTTTAAATGTTTTATTAATATATTTTTTTTTATATAGAGGCTAATGACAGATCACAGACAATTTTGCTTTTTTAAACACTCGACGTTTCGAGTTTATTTCCAAAATTCCTTTTCAAGTACTCAGTTTTAATTAAAAAATTATAAAACATAACTTACGATTTATAAGATACATACCATTATATAAAACATAATAAAAATAAAAAAACTACAAAACTCCTAATACATATGCATAAAAAAATAACAGTTATTAACAGACATTAAGTGCAAATATTAGGATAAAAGTTTTTTTTTCATTCTACAAATAGTTCTTAGTTTTATTTAAAAGGAATATAATCTTCCTATGTTTCAGCTATAGGCTAATAAAATTCTTTATTGAAAACATTAAAGCATTTTTCACTATCTATATATTTGGTAGTGATGTTGTCAAACATTTCATACTTTTATGGTGATTTTATTTATACAATAACCGTATTATAGGATGTACAATTGAATCATCTTCAATAACATATAAATATTATTACTGACTATAAAATATTAAAGGTAACATATTACCGCTATATTCCATAGAATGTTTATTTTTAACTCCAATATCTTTACAATAGTTTAACCTAATATCCTTTGTAGACATTATTATTAGCTCATGATCTGTTTCAAGCGCTACTAAATTAACCGAATCTTGCTCTTAATTAAACCACGTACGTGTAACTATGGTAACACACTATCCTATTAATCACGTTAGGGTTGGAAAGGCACACTACCATGACAACCCAATAATGCTATATCCACAATTACATTGTTACTAGCAAGAAGAATAACCACGGCTAAAATGCACTCAATAGGCTATTAGGACTGACAGATTGTTACACTAATGCACACACATACATGAATTATTAATAACTATTGTGGCTATTCATCTGCACTTAGTGAGCTAATTATCGCCCAGACCACAAACTTACTTCATAACTACACATGAAATACCAGTTCACAATAAGACAACTATAAACTCTTTATTCTCATTGTTAGTGAGTCTACTACATAATCACAACTACAACTAAATAAGTTAATCCATTTCAGATGTTTCTTACCGCAAAGAACATAGCCAATTTTAATGGCGAAGTAAACAAACCAGCTCAAAGATTATAGGCCTACTTTTCCTAAAGTAAGTTTTTTTAATTTATTAAGTTATTTAATTATTCAGAATTTAACTAAAGTTAAAATTCCCTGATTGTTATTTTATTAGTTATTTTTTTGAATTATCTTCCCTAACTTAATATTTTCCAATTTGATCCAAAGTGGTATATCTATATAATTATAACGTTTATGCAATGATCAATTTCGCTGTTGCAGCCTGTAGCCGGAGGCTCAACAGTTGTACACTATAATTCATAAATATAACTAAAAAAAAAATATTGGCAATTTAAGTTGGCCACTGTGTTTTTTTTTTAAATATAGTTTGGACACATATACTCCTGAGATTCTCTGGCATTTATTTATTGTATATTTATTTATTCGGCGTTCCGGAGAGACATAGATTTATATTGTATTGACATTTAATTATATTGTATTTCGGCGTTTTTGTATTTATATAACAAAATTCTTTATATAATATATTATTTGTTATATTTTTATTATAATTGTTATTTGTTATATATTATATTTGTTAAAACGCAATAAGGGTTAATTTTTTTATCATGAATATACAATATAATGAATACAATTACTACGGATAATTTTTTACTCATTTCACAAATTAGTGTAGATTTCCATGATCAAAACATTTTACCTAACATCCACACTACAAAATATCCCATTATCAACACATTATGATTAAGAAGGGGTCAAAGGGACCATGTGTTGTAGAACACTTATCTGTTGCATTTTTACTCTATTCCCAACAGTAAAACAAGATTCTTTTATTGTGAATCCTACCTGTTTTCAGTGGCTTGAAAGTAACTGTAAACTGAATTTCTGATATCACTTGGCGTTAAACAATGTCATATCTTCGTACTCTGTGATCACCACTGTCAATAAATCTGAGTTACAGCCTCCTTCAGGAGAGTAGTTATTTGTTTCATTTAACACCAAATATCTCCACCGATCGTTGTACATATTACGGCCTCAAAAGTCATAGGTGCGTCTAGTCTTTACCCACGCCTCTTTTAATGTACTAATACAAAAAGCAGTATATTATTCTAAAATTGTCTTCAGAGTAGTTTAGGTGCATGTCCAGATAGTAGCTCATTGTATTTCATTTGACTCAGTAGGTGTAAGGTTTTCATTGCCTCCGATAAAGGCAACGAATAATCTATAAGAAATTTTGGCCGAATAGTTCCATTTGTCGCAGCCTCAGTCTTCACTTCATGCGTGTTCTTCATCTGAATTGCATTTTTCTCCATGACTCTATCTACCTCCTGCCCTAAGAAACTGTTAGATACTAGGTCCTCCCTATGTGGATTATAATTGTGCTAGAAAACTATCCTCTCCACCGATATAATTTATATCGCCGGTTTAAGACACATGATGCGTATTTATTTCCGAGGATGCGTAATCTTTTACCCTAGACCTCCGTTACCATGAAAGTCTCCTAAACCACGTTTCTATAGGCTTTATCAAAGGCTATCATCATATCTCTTCTACCTACTTGGAAGCTAAAATTATGTCCCTTAAGTTGCACCTTTAGTAGATTCTGAGTGCCGGCCGGTTCTTATTTGCAATGTTGTAGAAGCTTTGGAAAAAGGTCTTTTATAAAATATAATAATACAAAGGTGTATTTTATAATACAGTTTACGAGCTGTAAATATATCAAGTAAGTATATTTTACCTTTTTAATATTTATATATTAAAATAATTTAAACATATGTCCATTGCACTAGTCATGGTGAGTGCCATTTTCGAGAGGTTGGACTTCTACCTGTTGGTCCGCGGGAGTCATTTTATTTCACTCCTACCACCCAATGGTAAACCGTTGAAGGCATTCCCCTATTCGCCACTTGGGGACGCGCTCTCTAGGGGTTAGAGACTCCCCCGAGAGTTCTCGATCATCTCTACAACTACCCGTCCATCATTGCAGCAATATTTAAAAGTGACTTAAACTGTTCTAGGGAGACCCTTTATACTGACAAAGCTGCAGAAGTGGCCAGTGCAGTGCTTCACGCCTTTGGACCTGTGTAACTATGCTCTCTCTACCTTTCTCCGAACACTTTTTTTTCATTTTGTTATTGTTTTTATTGCCCTTGTCACACGACAACAACAACAACAACAACAACAATAGTTTAAACAATTATATTGTAACAATAGTGTTATTTTCACATTCAGAAATATTTTAAAATATATTAAAATCCATCGATCCATTTAACAGTTACCTACTAAGCAACCAAACTTCTACGATTATATAGATAATGGGTATTTGTACTACGTTTAAATGAAACAGAAACTAATTCCATAACTTTAACATAACACTAATAATTAGAAACGCTTTATTACTAGAAGCGTTTCAAAGCATATCTAAATATTATCAGTAATACTACTATAAAATCACAACTCTCCAACACACTTAAAAAACAATATTTTCAGTTGTGATTTTGTATTAATATCATTGATGATTTATAATTATTTGAAAAGCATATGATAATAAAACGTTTATAATTAATTGTGAGCTAGAGTTAAAAAAAGAAACTCAAAATTAGAATAAAGGATATAAACTATTCGCAATTGATATTTGTGTAGGTATAAAAACGTATGTTTTAATTCTCATTGATCTTAAAATGTGACTGCTATAGCTATAAACAAATTTTACGCCATAAGGGCAATCTTGTTACTTCGCGTATACTAATCATTACATTCTGATTCCTCTTTCATGTACTATCTACAAAGCTACATTACACAACCTCAATGGTATGGAATATTCACAAATATGTTATCAGATATTCAGTAGGTTTATTAGATATTACTAAATTTCAAATACAATTACTATGATTTATATCAATTTTTAATTGTGAAAACTGTTACTTTCTGTTTTGCTGTTTTATAAATATCATTTAAGTGAACAGTTTTATTACAATAATCTGTTTCATGCTCCCACACCTAAAATAGCCACGTTATTGTGACTATAAAGCGATTTGTTTTCCCTGTTTCACTCTGCAACGTATGTGAACATGTCCTATAGAATTATATTAGCTGTTAATATTTAATTTATTACAAGAATTTCTTGCACAAGGTACGTTTTAGAAACAAAAAATAAAATTGATATTTAACTCTACATTTTTTTTATGTCAAAATTAGATAGAATCGGTGAAGTTTAAATTTATGAAAAGTTTGAAATTCAAAATATTTTACTTAAATATGATAAAACTAAGTGAGGGAAATATTTTGACACACACACTTTTACAACCCATCCACATTTAAGGAATAGCTACGGGGAAACGTTTATATTAGCTAATTTCGTTTCTGACAATCGAAGTTGTGTTAGAATGTTTATACTCTACATGCAGAGGTCATGTACATTAAATTTTACGCCTAGTTTGAAGTAGTGACAGGTATCCTCTCAATGTAATTGTATAATAATTTGTTATGTAGCTGACACTTTGTAACTGTATTTAATGATAATTAAAAAACATCTACAAATCACATTAATGCTGATACTGTCTTACAACGTTTTGTAAAGTTATTAATAATTATTGTTTTGAAAATTAGGATTATAAACAATATAATTTGAATATTTCCCATTCTTTTTTTCATTAAAAGTCATTATAAACCAACAGTTCTAATCCTACAATGTAAATAAAAGGTAAAACATATATAAATTAAATAAAAACGTTAATTAAACTACAAATGTATTGTGAAGTGATCGCATATTACCACAATTAATAAATAATGGTTTCTCTTTTGTATGAAAATCGTTTATTTGTATTATGGTTTCACTTCTTCTCTTCTGATATCCCTTCTATCTGTTTGTCCCCTGTCTGTCTGTTTAGATGCAAACAAGCTACTCTTTGTGAATATTTTAAAGCAGTGGCCAATTTATTTTTTTAAATATCTTTTGTTGTCAGAGTATTCGAAAGAGTGTTACCGTTATTCGCAAGGGATATAATTAGAAACCAAAACTAGAACACTCTCTTGGACGGCGACTAAATGACAAATGCATGACACTTAGTAGGAGCAGAGAAAAGAAAGACTAGCTTCTCACAGATTCGAGGGGTCGAGCAACACAGCAAGTATTAGACAAGGTATTGCTAGTTACAGCTAATTACAGATAAACAGAAATGATGATTATCTGGAGTGACACAAATTCTATGACAAGGTGGTTTTGGAAAGAGAAAACTCTCATATAAATATTTTGAATAATCTAACGCTTAATTGAAGAAAAACACAAAACCAAGAAAAAATCTTTTATTATGTACATATACAAACGTTCTATCGTTATTCACCTGTGCCATGATTAGCCAAGCTACATCCCTTAGTTTGAAGGCGACTGAACGACGAATGCATGATACTTAGTAAAAACAGAGACAAGAAGACCTAGCTTGCCTCAGACTCGATCGGTCAAGCTACACAGGAGGTATAGACAAGCTACTGCTAGTTGCAACTAAGCGACATTGAGCGTTGGGAGAAGTAGGGTAGAATGCATACTGCGAGCTAACTTGTTTCTTATCCCGTGAATCGGAGGGTTAGGAAGGAGTAATAGTTACTACCGTAAATAGCTCTGTAAATTGGAATTATTAGATTCTCTGTTGTTGATTTAACCTGTTGTACTGTAACTTGAAGCTAGAGGCTCGGAGGAAAGTCGAGAGTATCATCAGCGAGTACCATATTAGCAAATGTCGGAGTAACTGGTATAATGATAAATTATTGGTATACGACATTCACCTCACTGGGTAGAAAGTGTTGAACAGAGTAATATTATGGAATGCGTTGAGGAGAGTATCAATAAAAGGACAAAATTTAATTAAGAAATTTAAATCGAAACGGCTGAGGTTAAAAACTTTAAACAGGTTAGAAAACTATATTAAAACGAGTTCAAATGTATTTGAACAGGACAGAAGAGTTTTTTCATCGACCGCACTAGTGTGCCCAAGCTGGTCCCAGCAGTTTGGACCGAAGACTTAAGCAGACCTAAAACCATGGCAAGACCCTGTATAGCCCGGCCTGTTAAGGCGAACCTGTATACAAGTTCAAACCACGCCTTCAAGTCCAAGTAATAAGCCCCAGCCTAGCTACAGAACTAAACCGTGCACTGCGGCGACCATTGACCAAGCAGGGCTAGTCTGACCGATATCTAAGTCTACAAGTCTCGTACAAAGGAGGTAAAGTCTGTAGTTGGTCTAATCACAGCAAATCACAATCATTTTAAAACTTCTTTACGCATAGTAGTTACGGTAAAGGATAAATACTTACTATTTTGTGAAGCAGCTTCCAATGAACTTAGTTGTAAACGGTTTTATTCTAAGTCTGTCGTTTGCTTAGCAACATTTTAACAATAGGTTCAGTATTGTTGTATAAATTTTAAGAACTTTTAATAAACAAAATAATAAACAATATTTATTTATAAATGATTAGGACCTCGTAGAAGCGATTGCTGCTTTTTATTTATTTAAATTATATGAAATTACATACTCACTGTTATTCTTCGAGGGGGCACATGAGTTTTTCTTATTTGTTAAGAAAATGTCTGTCTAGTTGTAAGACGTTAATTTCCGGTTCGTTACTACACAACCTGAATTCTAGGAAACGGCTCAACTTATTTTTCTTAGTTTTTTCCTCATAGCGTTACTGTGAATTTAGTTTTTGCCACTCGCGGTCACATTGCGGAGGTTTCGCCCGTAAGCGACTTCCTTGTAAGTTATTTATAACGAGTTCCTCGTGCGCTGCTATTTACATTACCAATAACCTTTTTGTGTGAAATAATTACTGTTCATTTTATTATTTTAGAGTTGTGTGTTCTTTTAGTATCTAAGTTTCACAATTTTATGTTGTTCCATTTGAAGAGAATAGAATTCGTAGAATGCTGGGTAGTGTAGTAAAATAGTAAAAATAAGATCGGCGACTACGACTCTGATAAGCAATTTTGTGTGTGGACAATTTGAACATGGTGAACACGAATCTGAATTTGTTTTTCGTGGCAAACCTAAAGTAACCTTACCTAGATGCTTACTACCGCTGTGATAGAGGAATTGTTTCCTATTTATAATTACTCCTATAAGTGTTATAGATGTAATATTTTACGATATGTCATGTTATTTGGTATCTAGTTAAAGCTAAATCTTATATTTGTATGCAGTATTTTACATCTCATATTTTTCTTTATATCTTTCTCATTCCACTTTGACTTCATTCTCCCTGACAACGTACCAGCTACGTCTAATGATCTACAGATATATTGTGAATTGTATAAACAGGTAAAACAGGTATAGTGTAAAACTGTAACACCTCCAGCTCAGAACTCCTAGAAATAAATTCCTAGATACGAACAGTTTGCATTATGAGTGACTGATTATTATGATGAGCAGGAAAATAACAAAAGACTGATAATATTTGCCCGTATATATTTTGCAAAATTTAAAAGAAATTGTCATGAAGTTTAACAAAACAAGTAGCTACAGTTGTAAAATGGTTCATATTTTTACTGAATAATTTGTAAGTTTTAAATATTACAAAAACATTTTTCACAAATAAAATACTTCCCGCAGACTGTTAAAGTGTTTAGTTAGGTAGAATAATTTAAGTTTACAAAGTAGTGTAAAACATTTACTCTTCCCCAATAATGTGATGAAAGGAATAAAAGCATTATAGTTGTACTAAATTAACTTAGCGGCACGTCTAAGGTAACCCAACTCTAAGAAAGTTTTCGGCAAACTTATGAAGTGTAAACTCTTTATTCAGCGAACCTAGGCCGTATCAAGCAGGTCTTTGCTTGATCGCTTTCTTTGAAGTACAGCCAGCAGCCGTATGTGTTCCCCAGTCGGGCTTTATAATATGCCACCAACTGCACGGATGAAGCGACATGTATGCAAAGGGTATTATTTCAGGTAACACGTTTTATAACACCAGTAAATAGTTTTTATACCAAAGTTGTTTAAAATATTTTAAGGTGGCATTTTATTTTTCTCCTAGAACTAATGTCCGTAATATATTGTTTAGGAATATTTACTAGGTTATTTGTTTTTAATAAAATAACTAGTTTTTAATCACTACTGGAAACAGTTTCGCTGATACGCTTTTCAGTAAGTTATATAAATAGATATAATTCACTATTCTAGACTTGTTCGAACGCAATAATTTGGTAAAATTAAAAGAGTAATAATTGTAAGGATAATGTATTAGATTATAGTGGAAAACATCGCTCTGATACATTTAAATGTAAGTGTTTCTTTAGGAAGATGTGATTTAAAAAAATACGTTAAGTAAAGTGCAAGATTGGTGCACATAAAATGGCTATGAAAACTCTGGCAATATGTATTCATTATATAAATAAAAAAAAATGTAAATACATAGTTATGGTAAACAAACTCTAATATATCGACAAAATTAATTCTACTAAATAATTAAATTGACCTTATTTATAATTTTTAAATAAACATGATGAGCAAAATTCTAGAGGTACCTTATTATACAATATGAAACTGTGAAAAACCTTATCGTTGACTGTAATGATAATGGGATTTTATTCAGCAATTGGTCAAATCTATATCTGTACATAATCCACGTGTCACTAACAGTTCATCGGTATTAACTGTTTGTTATTTAAAGAGTTATTAAATAAATATCAATAATAGGCTTGTCTTGTAGGTGAGATGTGAAATAAAATCAATTGTCTGTCTAATAACTTTTAACTTTACGAACTATCCTGTATAAAACTTATTTAAACATTGGCAACTAAGTTATAAATTCAACGATTAGTTTTATGGTAAGAACAGGTTTTGAAAGTTATTGTTGCTCACTTTATTTAATATAATTTACATTTTCTACAGACTTTTAAAAACCATCGAGTGTTGATTAGGTATTTTAAACTCGTAGGCCTGTATGTGAAGCAGTTGTACATAAAACGTAAAAACGGAGGTTTTACAGCTAATATTTCTTTGAAATATTTATAAAATTCAAATACGACACTGGATATGTTTTTTCGATTTCAAAGACAAAATGCGAATAGTAACCACTATCTACAACATAAAAGTTTCTCTACGGTTTTATTTCACGAAATTAATTAAATCCGGATAAAAGATTTTGCTTGCCTTTACTCACTACAGAGGGATTTCTGAACTTACTTTTATTTAAAACTCTTTTTGGGGATTTTTCGGTGTCGCTTCATCTCCTGAAGTAATACCGTTTTTTTTTAAACTAGCGCCTATATAAGTGCCTCTCAAAAGATCCTCCCGTTCACCTTATTATTAGTAAAACCATCAGGGAGTTCTATACAAGAAAAAGGCCTCGTTATAGTAGGATAAAACGATGAATATGTAGTGAATAGGTCAAATTTTATAAACTGGCACTAATTGGCTGCGGTCCTTGGCGAGAGGCCGAGAACGAGGATAGCGTGGAGGTGCTCACAGGACATTTTTAAAAACATCAATATTTTAATATCCGCTAACGTATGGGGTTGACTCATGACTATGTAAGTTAATAATACTTTCTAATGTATAGTAGAAATAGCAACCAATGAAATGCGTTCACGGAAGCGTTCTAATAGGCATGTCTAAGGGTTGGGACTGGTATGCCGTGAATTATGGCCAGATGTTTTATACACGACAAATACACAACTTTTACTTAAGTGCCACCTTAAGACATTTTACCTATATTTAGTGGAGTTATAAAGTTGCATGGATCTGATATCGACATGAATCACTAAATGTTTCTTCACATTTCCTGTGAATTATGTTGCAAAAATATGAAATTTTCTATCGCTGAGAGTAGTGCAATAACACTTTGTTGAAAGGTGGGACAAGGTAAATTAGACACTTCGGTTACAAGGTATTTACTGATTTTCATAATTTGCGTTGCTTAGGGCTGCGATGACTATTTTCAAGATCTTATCCCAAATTGAAACACTTCAAGTATTTGAGACTGTGGTGGTGATTATATCTTATATTTGATGCAATAAATTCTTTAGTAACTCTAAGAACAAAAGCTCTGCTTATATTACTCCAAAGTTTATATATATATATATATATATATATATATATATATATATGTAACATAGTAATAACAATAAGCATTTTAAAGGGCAAAACGTAGCTTATAAGTAAAAGGAAAAATTTGATCCGTCGATTAAACTTTAAAAATCAATAAATTCTGGTTGTTAGTAAAATGTTAGTTAGAGATATGTTCATTTGTAACGCATTCATATATAACGGGTTTATTGTTATATTGTGTATAATGTTGTATATGCTTGTAACATTGTGTATAATATTGTATATGCTTGTAACAATTTGTATAATATTGAGACATTTGGAATAGCTGAAGAACCTGGAACTTCTAAACGTTTTAAAAAGTAGGAAATCAGGTCGAGTCGGTTCTCGTTATTTACGGTACATATATGTAAAACAACCCCAGAACAATGCACAGCTCACAACTGTCCCCACAGCCTTATGTAAATGTATAATATACTTCTGGTTTAATCTGGCTCTCTTTAAATCCCTCTCCAAAGGTAGGCTAATCTCTGGTTTAATAAGAACAGCAGATTTTATTAACATATTTTGTTAGATTTGTGACAACGTCAGAATAAAATCTGTACATCTTTTGATGAATACTAGTTATCTGGCTCTAAATTACGTTAGTACGTAGGACTGATATGTAGGACTCAAAAAGACAGGAGCTCATTAACGGGAATGTTGCTCATGAAGTAAAATGATTATTATATTACATCTGTTAAACCTGTTTGTTTTGTTAACTTGGTATGTAAAGACTGTAACCTACCTGCACTTATATGGTCTATTCTTATATGATAATCACCTTAATGTTTACTTTATCAGAATTCCAAATACTCGATAGTTCTAAAAAGTAAAACCCTTAGCGGATTTGTATACACTCGACTAATATCCTATCCACGTCAGATTTATGTTTTACACGTAAAGCGATAAAAAACACGTAAACAAGCATCCCTTTAAACAAATTCTAATTCTTAATTTATAAGCCTTCCTAAAGGATCTGTACGTTACGTTATTAAGGTTTCGAACCCTTCTTAGTGGCATGTGGTAATTATTAGATATTTGTCGTTGAACAATAGTAAATCAATCATTACAGTAACGATTCTTTATCGTTTAAAATTAGAAGTACAATAAAACTCAACAATCATCAGTACTAATTTGTTTAAAATTCAAAGGGGATGTTTTGTGTAATTAAATTGATTTATTATATATATTTTGTGCTGTAATATATAATTTTATAAAGGTGTTATATATTAGTTTTGAAACCATTTATTTGATTGATTTACTAATTATGATGATTTCATGTTTAAATAGAGAAATATTTGTACATCATAACTTAGAATAATCTCATAACTAGAGTAAAATAGGGAGCCATTTAATCTTAATAAAAAATATAACTTGCAAGTTTTATTTTTACGAACTTTCATACACAGTAAATAAATAGTTAGATGCAGTTACATAGTAATAAATAGAGGCAGTGCATTTACTGGTCGATCTGCATTCACTATAACAAAGTGTATTTAAATAGGAACTAAAAGTAATTGTTTTATAACATTTTCTCTGAAGAATAACTTGACCCACACACGGCTTTAGGAGTACTAATTCAATAAACCTGCCAAAAACACCTAAATAAGCTCCCCTGGAGCTTTGATGCTTTAATATATTTGCGTATTCTTAATTTGAGTTAAAACTGTTGAACATAATAAATACTTATTTATTTTCATAATTTAGGCAATACATTTCAAAACAATAAACAAAGCACTGAAGATATGAAATAATTTTACTTGGTAAAACTCAACTTTAGTGAAGCGCTACTATCAAAGTGCCAAGACATAACAGTCTTTTTCTTTAGGCTCCGCAATCATCATATGAAGGCCCATTTTTACGATAAATAATCACAGACCTTCAAAAATTATACTAAATTTGAAAAATATAATATCTAAAGTGTTACAGATTTACAATTAAAAAATTTAAACACATTTGTCGTTACCTAATGAGTTTGTGTGAAAATATATTTATTTAATTGCTGTGTATTGTTGTACTAATATAAAGTCTTAGTAAGTTTATGTTGAATAGGGAGAGTTCCAACTATAGCAATTAGTAGAGAAATATTAAGTTATTCAATAATATTAGTCAAAAGCTTTCTTTGAATGCATTAAAAATTCTTTGAACGGTAGTATGTTAAATGTTTACATATTATTGGTTTATTTACATTAAAACAGTTGTAAGTTTTTATATTTTTTGTTGTATTCGCTGCAGAATTTTACTGATCTGCCTCTCGGTTCAAGTTTAGAAACTCGGTATAGTTTAGTGATTTTTATTTGGACAATATTTTGTATATGAAATGAAAATATGCATTTGAATAGTTTCTTTGGGAGTCTCTCTATACTCCTTGTCAACTTTCTTCAACAGTCACCTACTTTTTTCGATTTCTGAAGTAATTTAAACTTTATAATTTTTAGTGGTCATTACATTTTTGATTAGCTTTTCGAAGGAAATTAGATATAATGTTAACATATTTCAATATATATCATTTCCTCCAGACCCGTGCTTCCACCTAACCATTGTTTCACAAACAATAACTAATTCCTGATATACCAATTTTCCCATGTAATATTCTACAGTTTTATGTGTCAAAATTAAATATTTAACATCTTGATATGCTGTTATTATTAGTTATACACACAAACGAACATTATTTTTGTCTCTTTGTATTATTTACTTTCACATAAAAAACATAAATTCAACAATCAGTCAATAATTCAAAAATCTATACTTTGTATCTTGAAATCAAGAACTGGTCATTTGAAACATTAATTTTTACATGGTATCCATGATTACTTTATATTTTAATAGGATTATAATAGTTTATTTTATACAAATAGTTTGATATTTGATCTTACGACTAATGCTTCTTAATGCCAATAGCCAAATTCAATTATAAGTTGGAAAATTTACTAATATTAGTCTAAATATTGTAAATTGGAAAATAAGATTGTTTTTTGTTGCAAAAGAATGTTTTAGGTTGTTAGTTTTAATAAAAAACCAGTTCCAATATGTCTTTTACTAATTAATTATTCAAATTTAACTAAAATTAATTTGGCATCTAAGTCTGTAAGTTCCAAGTTCCAACATATTAGGCAGGTTTTGAACATCAGTAGAAACATAACTGTATGGCATGGATTAAACACCTTCCAAGGAGATTTACATTATGTCAATGACATAAATAAACTAGATTTTATTGAAATAAACTACTTACATTGTTGGGGTGAATATCTTTTTTCGGGTATATGATGAACTCAAATCTATTTCACAATGCCTATATAAACAAATGACCAACATACCTCTGATTATCAGAGTAAAGTGACTGTCGCTGGAATATTGCCAATAAAACGTTTCAAATGGGACATAGAGTCCTTTATTATACAATTTTGTTTCAACCATAAACCCTATTCTAGTGAATATTCAAAGGCTTTATTTATATTCTCTTAGACAGAAGTTTTAAATATTTTAAAGATTGTGTTTTTAAAAGTAAGTATAATTAATCCTTAGATATAACAATATTTTAAGTAATTTTAGTTTTTATGTATGGTGGGGATTGGGCTGAACGTTACCTACATTACCTTTGGGGTGAACATAAAAAAATTACTGAATGTAAAGTAATACTGGATATTTAAATAAGTACGGTAATTGATTCTGTGTTTCATGCAATATACATTTTTTAATAATTTTTTGAAAAATTAGCTTTCCTAGTAATTTTTTTAACTTTTCAAATGAAAATAACGCTTGTTTATTTCTTATTGGCATTATTTGAAACTATTTTTAATTGATATGAATTGTAATAAAAGTTATTCTTTTAATAGGATCCTTCTATTGCAATCCACACTTTTTCAATCCTTGTAGTAACAATTAAAATATTAAAGGAGTAGTAAAAATGAAGATAGTCTTCTCCAAATCTCACTATACAAACACAATGAAAACAAACACAATTGTTCATAAAACAATCATTAGTTTCGGCAACGATGTCGCCATCCTCAGTGCTTGGCTACTATCTACATATTTCATCAACCTATCGTACACCAATAAAACAAAGCGAGATAAAACATATAAAAGCCAAGCAATAAAATAAAATCTAGCCACGGAGCACAAAACAACTCAGAAGAGTTATCTATTTTATATTATTATTATTATTGTTATTATTATTATTCTTTCTTTTCAAGCGTTATCAAAATATAAACTTTATTTGTAAATCCTTTTCAAGAACTGAAGGAGTATCAATCTAATAATAATATACATCTAACAGTTTTTAAAATCCACCTAAGTAGGATTTCCAGATAGAAAATTGAAACTTGAGAGTTTACTCGAAGTAGCATGAAGTAGTCTGTAAATCATCATTAAACATAAACACATTAAATAGTTATTAAAAGACATTATATTAAAGTTGAGGTAAAGAATTACTAATATAGTGATCCGTGGCAATGGAAGTGATACAATAACGCTTAGACAATGGTATTCTCAGAAACATATTTCTATTCACAATTAAAAGATCTGTTTGTTACAAACACAATTCTGTATTAAACGAATATAAATTCTCAAAAGCTATGGTTTCACTGCTAAAACAATAAAATATTAAAGTGAAATATTTCTTTATTTACTTTACACAATGAACTTAAATTTTAAACCAAAAACACTTTAAAACAATTTTAATCTGAACAATGCAAACTTGATCACTCATTAGACAAATTATTTTTAAAAAGGTCCAGCTATTAATTTTTATTAGATAAATCAATTAAAAATCGATGAGACCTAAGCATTTATGTACATATACCCATGTTCAATAACGTAGAATACGTTTCAATTGAAAAACCAATATATATGACAAAAGTAAACGTTTTTGAGGTAAATGTTTGTTTACCCTCTAACCCTTCAATATATAAACAGTTATAGTATCCAGAAGGGGGTAGTTACGTCGAAGGTCATGACAATACCCATTTGGCTTTTAGGTATTGATTCATGCAAAATAGCTAAAACATTTCTAAAAATATGGTTTTTATAAATAGAACCTCTTTAACGAACACCAAACCAAGATTTTTAGACACTGTTAATATGTTTAAGGTTAACTACACATCTCAGACCAATTCATGATTTTACAAATACATTCTACGTTTGGATTTTCTATCCAAAAATCCGTTTTAAGATGTAAATTTTGATCAAACTAACACTAAATCACAATTTACAGTTTTTACCATATATCTTGAAAATAATTTTCGGGTAGAGAACGAGTTGTAGAGTGTATCTGTAATAACATGAATTGGTCTGCGATATGTCATTTATCTTAGACACATTAAATAGTTTATAAAAGACATTAAATTAAAGTTTAGGTAATATGAGTGATACAATATTTTTCTTTTTTCTCAAAAAAATATTTCTAGGTATAATTAAAAATCTTTTTTTCCAATACAATTCCTATTTAAACAAATAATAATAATGGAAACCTATGGTTTCACTTCTAAAAGAGTTTTAAATTATAGTTAATCATTTGTTTACTGTCTTTACCATATGAATTTGAATTTTCAACCAAGAACACTTGTACATATGTTACACTTTCGTATATTAGCACTTACTGAAATTATTGTTGGGGACGGCCGTTCGGAGAAACCGAAGTCTCATTTTATTAAGCTACTAAAATAATTTCTAATCATCTTAAACGACACCTTCTTAGCGTTTTAATGCCGTGAAATTCAGACATTTATAACTTATACTTTAAAAGTTGAGAAGGAGAAATTATTTGTCTGTCATGGGTTCCCTCTAAAACTATTGTATAACGTTAAAGACACTAAATTATATATAATATGTAATATTTATTTACCCTTTGTAAACAATCTCATTAAATTCCCTGGAATAGTTGGGTAAAGGGCAAATGCGTGAATGTAGGCAAACTCTCACCTTTCTTAAGAAGTTAAGGAGACTCATATTATTAATTTAACGTGAAGCGGTGGGAATGATTTGCAGGTGTATAATGTTGTTGGCTCAGTTTTACTGTTAATAACATTATCGTAAATACATGTACGAAGGCCAGCTAGTCGTGGATTCAAATTGCCTGTTAACATCTTCGTTGTTAGTGAAAAACCAATTGTGTGTATATTATTCATAAGTTCCCTGATATTCGTAAAAGATTTTTCATGCTTTTTGTTTTTTACTGTCAATATAGTTACTTAAATTGTACACACAGAAAACACGCTCATAAAGATTTAATTGGGCTATATCAAGTGGTAGTGAAAGAAGAAGTTGGTGACATATGTTTGACCTTCCCTTACCCTAAGCCGTAGGAACTCCCACAGAGTAAATCAATGACTTCTCATGAGCTTTTTATAACATGAAAGTCAAAATTTCTACACGAGGGGAGCTGTGTAATGGCCTGCACCGAAGAAAGAAACAGAATTGCCGAGAGTAAATTTAGCGTAAGTATTAGTCCTTAAAGTAAACGATAATTATCAAAAGTTGTGTGTATTATATATTTTGATGTTCAGGAAATAAAAATTGAAAATATTCTTTTAATCCGGTTTTAGTAATTGAAATATATAAAAAATATTACTTTTATCTTTCTTATTGCTATTTCTTTCACTTTCTCTACTTGCCCCTTTCCCTTTCTCTTTCTCGCACACACACACACACACACACACACACACACACACACACACTGCAACGGACCGGCCCGACGACTCAACGGCCGTAACCCTCCTGCGAAAAGCCGCCACCAGCCCTTGTATCCGTTGCTAGGTAAAAATTTTGAAACGATACAGCCGACGACCAAAACCTTGTTCAAAGATCGCCAAAATCTGACAGAGACCCTGTATCTGGACATTATTTGAAAACCTAACTCGCTGAGATTTATCCCTTTGGGTATCCGTTGCCGGGGAATGGGTTCATTTGAAGGTATTTTATGCCTAACTTACTATTTAGGTTTAGAATTGTGTAAGAAATTGGTTTAAATAAATATAATCACTGTTCTGTCGCACGTTAGTAAAAACTGCGGTTTTTATTCATTTTAAAATTAAGTTACGTTTCAGCACAATTTTTTAACATTTTTATATTTTTTAAATCTGTTAACCCATGTAACTGTTCTTTAACCTTTTGATATATATATATATATATATATATATATATATATATATATATATATATACATATATATATATATATATATATATACATATATATATATATATATATATATATATATATATAAACCTGTTGTATAACTTTTTTAGTAAACAATTAATTTTTATATCAACCTCTTCTTATCTTATTTCCTATTCAAAAACTTAGAATAGTTTATAGTACCTTTAAGATCAAGATTTACCCTTTCTAGGTTAATTCTTTAATTTGTCAAAATTGATTTAAACATATTTTCTTCAATTTAAAACTTTAATTGCATAAATTACTTCAAATTTCTCTATAGTATATTCTAAACCTCATTATAATTTATTAATTTAGTCAATCCTTTCATTAGACTTTGGTATCATAAACCAACTATAAAAAAAAGAATCATTTAAAAAAGAAAATTCTTTTCCTTCATTATACACTTTGTTACTTCTTTTGCAAATAAACAAGTTTTATATCTTGTCTTACCTTCATTTTTTCCTAAAATTTTAACTTTAATTTAAAATCAAAATTAATCTTTTATTTGTTACTATTAAAAACTCAAACTTTATTATTTAACAGTTTCTTCAAATAAAACTATTAATTTATTTGGAAAAAAAATTTACTTAACTCTTCTGTAAAAGATTTCACTTTGTTTTCAAAGGATATTACAATTTAACTAATTTTCTCAACCCGTTCATTTTTCCATGGAAACTCTTGATATCTGTATTTAGTATATTAAATCACATATAAAAACAGCAGACATTTAAAAATTCTAATTATTTCAAAAAAAAACATTTCGAAATATTTTATATCTTAATTTAAATTCGACAACATTTAATTATAATCCCACATGAGAACACTTTAAATTTCGCACATTCCTAATCTCTAACATAGCTTATTCTGTTACTTGAAAATTATTTTCACTTTTTATGACTTAAATTCACTTTATAGGATCCACATAATCTTTTTCCAAAATTTTACTTTTTAACTTTTTTCTACACATTTTGTTTTGTGCTTTTTCAATCTACAAAGGGAGAGTTCGCCATTTTAGTTTGTGGTAATTACCACAACCTAACGATATCCTTACCACTTTCTTTCTGAAACGAAGTCACTCCTTTTAAATGCATTTTCAACTTTTGCAAAATTTATTGAAATTTAAACTTTAAAATTTTAAAAAGTTCCCCAAAAATTCAAAATATAATTTTTAATTTATTTGAGAGAGACAGAGAGAAAAGCGAAAATCTGACATTTCCTGCGGTAATTCCTCTCTGGTTCTTCGTTGGTGTGATGTCATCTCTCTCCTTTTGTATCTGGCCATATTGGATGTAGGACTCGCGTCACCAGCTCTCCATTTTTCCCAAATTGGCGTGATATCCAAAACAAACAATACGATTTTCTGTTGCGCGTAATTACACATTAGGAGTTAATGGCGGCACTTGAGCACAAACTACCCCTAACTGGCCTGTACGTCACCGGTGAGTATAGGGGGTGCGGCCTTGATCATAGACTTTGGGGTGGGTTTGAATTGGTTTAGAGGGGTAGGGGGTAGTTTTGGGAAAAACATATATTCCAACACACTAACCTAAGGTATGTAAATTCCATCTAACCTAACCTACCCCTAGTAGAAGGGGTGTCATCAGCTATGTTCAAGGGTAGCTCCCGGCGTGGGGGGGGACATTTGGAAAGTATTATTGGTTATTTTATGGCGTATCCGCGTTCGAGCGACTCTAGGCAAGTAGTACGCGCACCTATTACAAGAGTGGTCTACCCCTGAATGATTTGAGTGATACGGGGCCCCGGGGCAAGGGGTATATGATTGCCAAAGCCAAATTTTGTCTATGCTACTAAATTATTAAACAATGCAACAAAGCCTTATCGTGTGAGGGTGACCGGTGACCGAGTGCCAGACATGTGAAAACCTGCAGAGATAACGCATTACCTTAAAACCGCAATGACAGACGGCTACCGCTATAGCAGGCATAAAACCCGCAGAGCTGTGTCGTTGTGAATCAAGGCGATTGTTTTTGTTTTGATTACTGTATCGATTTATTATGTACTGTCGGCACACCAAGGCATACATATATAATAAAAAATCAGCTATGTATACACCTTACAGCCAGGATTGTGTTTATATATAATCGTATCAGGTATACATAAATGTAGGCTGTTATAGTTCAACTAAACAGATAGCTTTAATGGATATATTCTATAATTGTAAATACGTTTAGATATAAAGGTCTATGGAGAAACACTAATAACGAGGTCTATCACATAACATGTAGAGTGATGAATAAATATATGTTATAAAACGAACCTAATTCTGAATGATATATATTCAAACCTAATTCTGAATGATATATATTCAACAAAGTGTTTTAGCAATATAAGAGAGGTATAAACATACAATATTGGATAAAGCGCATGATATAGGGATCCGTTATGGGAAAGGGCCGGTATATGAAATAATATATACAATAAGGGTATTCAGCATGATGATTTATTAAACTAACATATAATAATAATTTTACAGTGCTTAGATATAAATTGTACTCAATATTACATATATAATTTACATGTACCGTTGATCCGTGATCTGCAATTTGGGCAGTGATTACATCTTGAGAAACAGGTTAAGCAAAAGACATGTCCGCATGGCGTGGCAACTGCGTTGCGAGGGTTCTCACAACATATATTGCATAAGCTAAACTCCACCGGTCGTGGCTTATTCTGTAGGCAAAAAAGTTAATTAGTAACAGCTGTATATGCATATAAAAATCCTGTAAGAAACAATATGATTAGTAAATCGGTCCTGATAGCCTGAAAGAAAAACCAATTGAAATAATATGAAAATCTACTTACACTATTGGTACGCTGGACAGCGTAGTCTCCCGCCACCACAATATCCTGTAGGAATCTCCTCGTCATGCCCCAAACGTTATACACAAAAGTTCCGACTCTTCCTGTAGTATCCTTTTGAAGCAGCCGTCCGCAAATCCCTATTCACCAGCTGGAGCTCCATTAAATTTTAATCCACAGTCTATATGCATGTGTGGGTTGAAGGCGGGTCCCTTGGGGGATGAAAATCCATTAGGAAATCGTGTAGGCGAAACGAAAACGAATCATGCCAACTATAGCAGGGTGTATGATCCACGTCTTTCTCGCTGTCCGTATCAACGCCTGGCGGCCGGGAAGGTAGATCTCTTGGAGACGAGCCCCTAGGTAGTAGTAGAGGCGAATAGCATGACGAATAGGCTAGTGAAGAATGTGAAAGCGCAGTGTACGCCTATAAAAATTAAAAAAGAATCTATTGAAAATAAACCAACACTCGATATACTCCGTGATCTAGGCTTCAGATAATTTGAACAAAGAAATGACGCTAACATATAATACCTCATGTCCAAAATAAGCTTCAATTTAAAATACATAATAAAAGCTATTGAAAATAGACTACCATTCATTCAATATACTGCGCGATCTAGGTTTTATATAATTTGAACAAAGAAATGACGCCAACATATAATAACTCATGTCCAAAATAAGCTTCAATATAAAATATATAATAAACGCTATTGAAAATAAACTACCATTCATTCAATATACTGTGTGATCTAGGTTTTACATAATTAGAAAATGACCTGACATTAACATATAATATCTCTTGTCCAAAATAAGCTTCAGTATAAAAAGTATATATTAAACGCTATTGAAAATAAACTACCACCCTTTCAATATACGGTGTGATCTAGGCATCACAAAAATTGACAAATGAAGTCTGAAAATATTCTCTCCTCTAAATAAACAATTATTCTGTCATCTAGGCTTAACATAATTTGAAAAAAAGGGTACTTACTTACAATGCGAGTGGTTATAAGTTGTTGTGACGTAGACGCCATCTCTCGTGAATGTATGACCTACAGATTAACGGATCACAATAGTTGATCAAAGAATAGCTCTCCTCCAGAGTCAATTGTAGAAAGTCTTCAAAACTAAATAATTTAAATAACGGGCTTAAACAGATATCGCACCAGTTATCAAGTGTGGTTCATCAACATTAAAAATTGTGAAAAATTTAAATTATTTAAATCTATAGATGAAAAATCAAAATCAGAGCTAGCACAAGGCTTCATCAGTACATAGTCCTTAAAAGATTTTATCAACGTTTGCCTTACAGATACAGGTAAGTCCAAACTGTCTTTATCATTTCTGTTCTGTACGCATGCTGAAACCTCAATAGAGCATATATTAAACACAGATAAAGGCACTGTAAAATATTAAAAAGAAACATGCTGAAACGTTTTAAAGAATAATATTACTCTGTTAGGGCCAAATTCACAGTTTGGCCGACATGTTTAGTAATATTTAAAAATTTGCCTATAATAGAGCTCAAATCTTCCACAGTCAACGCCGTAGCGTATCGCTTGGGAAGAAAGACAGCGCGTCTGTCATCATAATCTACCTGTAAGTCTACAAGTACGACGCTACCATACTTTGCTTCGACAAAACGTGCATTTACAATTTTATAGGCTTTGCCTATCTTTAGATCGCGTATAGGCATAGAATCTACAGAATCTAAAGTTGAAAACTTTGCCGACACTGATGATGAAATTTTACTACTTACTGACAAAAACACACTGATCACTTGAAACACTCTAAACACAGACTATGCAAAAATACTATATCTCCACCTGTATAAAATATATTATATATAGCTGTGGAAGAGTCCATTTGAGAGGAGAGTGGACGAGTCCATGCGTGGTGGACTGATCCATAATTACGTCATAACTACGTCTGTTGATTACATCTCGGCGGGCGATACCATTTGTAGTGGTTTGGAGGGGGCAGGTGTTTATGATTTATAAATCTCATCGTGACAACCATCACATGTTATCCAGCTTTGGAAGAAGAAACATTCTGGTGAGCTATCTTGATGTTACTTGTTGTCGTGTGAAATCTGTAGTCTATAAACTAGAGTCTTATAATTACACAATTGCCCGTGGAAAATCAGGGCAATTTGTAATCATTTTGTGAATCAGAGTTGAATTATTTTAAATTTGTATAACATATATTATAGTAGATTTCTGTGTTGATCTGCATATTTATTTTCTCAAAACAATCTGAGTATTTATTCTAGCTATTAATTCAAAAAATTAAATTGATTCACATAGCATCAATTTGAATACATATATATATATAAATAAATAAATATATATATATATATATATATATATATATATATATAGAGAGAGAGAGAGAGAGAGAGAGAGAGAGAGAGAGAAAGAGAGGGAGAGAGAGAGCATATACCTGTGTTAATTTAAGATCTATTGTAGTGAATTGTATCTGTAAAATAGCCGTTCGTATTGTATCAACGGACCAGACAAATGTAAGAAAATTCCGTTTGCACGGTACTAGAGTGACATTTAACTTCAACCCCGTGCCCGAGGCGGAAAACGAGTTGGAATGAGTCAGACGAGGACTAGAGGAAATTTTAGAGACTATGAAGAACAACGCTACCGAAGACATACAATTAGGCTTCACCATGCAGAGCCTAAATCTCCGAAACCACGCACCTGGATATATTGCTTTTAGAGCGGCGTCTTCGATACCTGTGGATGCGTTGTTTATTATCTTTGGTTCCATTATCCAGAGAAACGCAGACACCTTTAAAGCTGACGACACCTTCAGAGTGACCTGTACAAAGGTTAAAGTACCTATAGGGCGTGGGCGTGTAAGACCCGGACTGTATAATAATTTCAAAGAAGAATCGTTCCGTAGGAAATGGATTGTTACGATTAAAAATACGGACGCCTTCTGTTTGCCCAGTTCTTTGGTTGTAACTATAGCGCATGAGTTAAGAGACCCCGAGTACAAGCTTGTGAGTATAGACAGGTGCAATCGTCAAACCAACAGAGCAAAACAACTAATGACGGACGCCGGGGTGCAGATAGGAAATGGTGGTGCCGGGATTCGAGAATTGCAACAGTTTCAAGATTATCTCTCCAATTATAAAATCACCGTTTACAAATACGGCAGCAAAGGTCGAGATATTTACTTTGAGGGCGACATTCAGAACCCGAAGCACAGGCTAAATTTGTTATATCACGCCAAGCACTTCAACGTTGTTACAAATTTGACAAGTGCGTTTGCGTGTAGTACCTATTGCGAATTGTGTCATGATCCATACGATAATCGCCTGCGACATAGATGATCAGCCCAATGCAACTCTTGCAAGAGGTCTCCGCCGTGTGTGCTTGAAGACGACGGCATCCTGGGCGGCGACTGCGATAGAAAATTTCAAAATAGAGCTGGTTTTAAGGCGCACATCAAAAGCGTATGCCGGGAAAGTGTCCAGACTGTAGATACATTCTAACGAAACTAAAAAAGCTCCTCACGTATGCGGCGAGAGCTATTGTAAAGTGTGTAAGGATTACATGCCAGCAGGCCATCTGTGCCACATAAGAATTGATACACGTCGCCCGCTACCAAATAACTATCTGTTCGTCTCCTTTGATCTTGAAACTCGACAAGACGAAGTTATTAATGACGCTCGTGTTCATCGAGTCAATTTGTGCGTATCCCAGCAATACTGTTGGATGTGTATGAACGGCGGCGCGTGCATACAGTGCATGGATAGAACCCGAGTGTTCAGAGAGAACCCCATCAACGGGTTCATGGCGTACCTTATGGAAGTGCGAAAGGCGTACAAAAAGGTGATAGTAATCGCTCACAACGGCCAGGCCTTTGATTTTCAGTTTATCCTAAAGTACGTGATAGAAGATACTCAATTTAAACCTGACCTGATTACGCGAGGCACCAAGGTCATCCTGATGGAGATTGACAATACAAAGTTCATCGACTCTCTAAACTACATGCCTATGGCGCTGCCTAAACTGCCTAAAGCCTTCGATCTGCCTCCGGAAAAGAAAAAGGGATATTTTCCGCACCTCTTCAACACGCTGGCTAACGAAAAGTATGTAGGCCCCATGCCTGCCATTGAGTACTATTGCCCCGAATCTATGTTTGACAAGAATCACGAGGAGTTTTCTCGATGGTATGCCGACCAGGTGCGCAACGAGTACGTGTTTGATTTTCAAAAGCAAATATTCGAATACTGTCTATCGGACGTGGAGATCTTGGCACAGGCGTGCTTGAAATTCAGGACCTGTTTCCTACAAGAGTTTAATGTTGACCCGTTTCTAGAGGTGGTAACCTGGCGTTTAGAAGAAACTTTCTGAAACCAAACACCATAGCCATACTTCCGAAAGCCGGCTACCGTCAGGCCGATAATCAATCGATTATCGCTCTGCAATGGTTGCTGTGGCTCGAAACAGAGGGCAACCTGCGAATAAGTAATGCAGGTAACGGCCGCGAGATGAAAGTCGACGGCTTAAAGGTCGACGGACTGTGCATGGAGACAAACACCGTGTACGAATTCCAAGGATGCTCGTTCCACGGCTGTCCCAAGTGCTTCCCCAACGGACGTGACGCTGCTCTGGAGGATGATCCTGCGGACACGCACAACGCACGCTTCGAAAGGACAAAAGCTAAAAACGCTAAACTCTCACGGGCCGGCTACGAAGTCGTCGAGATGTGGGAGTGTGTATTCAGACAGCAGAAGAAAAACGGCAAGTCCTTAGATTACCTCGACAACCACCCCGTCCTCAACGCAGTGCCTCTTAACCAACGTGACGCTTTCTTCGGCGGCAGGACGGGAAATATAAAGACCTACTGGGCCGCTAAAGAGGGCGAAACAATCCAGTACGCCGACGTGTGTTCGCTCTACCCTTGGGTATGCAAGTACGGAAAATACCCGATTGGACACTCAAAGTTGGCCGTCGGTAACACAAAATGCAGGAAACTGGGGATGAGTGCCGAAGGGTTGCTAAAGTGCACAATTCTGCCGCCCAGAGCGCTCTACCACCCTGTATTGTCGCTAAAGATGAATAAGAAGTTGATGTTTGTCGGACATTCGGCGAAACTCTGAATCCTGACGAATGCGGCCATACGGTGGACGAGCGTGTTCTGACAGGCACATGAACCATGGACGAGATACGTATGGCGGTAGAGAAGGGCTATGTCCTATATTGTGGAAATTCAGGAGATGTGGCAGTACGATATGGCTTCATGGAACGACGGGCTGTTTAAAGAGTTTATAAATTTCTAAAGATGAAACAGGAGGCGTCAGGTTACCCCGGCTGATGCCGGACCAAAGAGGACAAGGCCAAGTACGTAGAAGATTATTTCATCAACAAGGGTGTCCGTCTGGACCAGTCAAAGATCGCTAAAAACGAAGGATCCCGCTCGTTGGCCAAATTGATGTTGAACTCGTTTTGGAGAAAATTCGGGCAGAGGGAGAATCAGTCAAAAACGTCGATTATCAGGGAGCCTCAGGAGTTGTTTAAAATGCTGCAAAGCCCTTCCATTGACGTGAATAACATTCAGGAATTAAACGAGGACCTTTTGGTAGTAAATTGGCAGTTTTCAGATGCCGTTTGCGAAATACTATCCACTGTCAACGTTGTGCTGGCCATCTACACTACCGCCCACGCCCCGGCTAAAGTTGTACGAATATATGGACGCTCTAGGCCCTCAACCTATCTACAAGGATACCGACAGCGTAGTATACCTTCATAGGGAGGGTTTGCCAAGAGTAGTGACTGGAGATTATTTAGGCCTGATGACTGACGAGCTCTTAGAATATGGCCAGGGGTCTCATATCACAGAATTCGTCTCAGGAGGTCCTAAAGTCTACGCCTACAGAGTCCGGCCTACAAATAAAAACGAACACGTGACCGTGTGCAATGTCAAAGGGTTGACCCTGAATCTCAGTACTTCCGCCTCGGTCAATTTAGAGTCGATGAAACGGATGGTTTTGGAAGGTAATGATATTATCTTAGCCACTAGTGATGGGATTCGTCGCACAAATGATCGTGACGTCATCACGATGTCAGAAAATAAGATATTCAGGTTAACAGATGCAAAGAGGAAATTGGACGACGATGGGTACGACACTCTACCTTACGGTTACAAACGTCCTCGCATAAGCGAATAAAATCAATAGCTATGTACTGTATAATTATTTAGCTTAACAAACCCTAGATTACAAAAATATTAAGTATTAATTCTGTACCATGATTACCACCTAATGGTTAGGTGAACATAACGATTAGCTATGTATTCTATAAATATTCAGCTTAACAAATGCTAGATTAATAAATATTAAATCTGTACAATGATTACTGCCTTATGGTTTGGTGAACATAATGATTAGCTATGTATTGTATTTTATAAATATTCAGATTAACAAATGATAGATTATATATAAATATTAGGTATTAAATATGCACAATGATTAGCTATGTATTGTTTTCTATAAATATTCAGATTAACCAAAAAACTATAAAAAATAAAAAAATGTATTTATGCACAATGATTACTAACTTATGGCTACAATATTCCACGAATGAGTGAAAAAATGAATAGCTATTTACCAGCGACTGTTGATTTTTTCACACAAATGTTTTTAAAAAGTAATTTTTAGACCCTGCCGCTTGACGGGTAGTGTGAATGAGAAGAATGAATGCCCACTGGCGTGGCTCTACCCTGTCCGTAATGAGTATGCATCCCCTCTGGAGCGGCCGTAAAGGTCCGTAAGGTGAATGTACTTGTCAAGCAGGAGGGTCAAAAGAGGTATAAGATGTACGAAATATTGTAGAGATAACGAAAGGTTATGAGGCAATGGTACATGGTTAAAGTTGTGAAATGGAGAGGAGAATATGTAGATAAATAGCGTCGATAATGTTGAAATTTTTTGGCTTACAGGAAGTAAGCGGTATTCATAAATCCTAGAGATTGGATTGTGAAAAATATAGCTAGGGCATATGTAAGGTAATGTTGACAAACAAAGAGCAATTCGAAACAGAGTAATTTTGAAAGAGTTTAATTTAAATAAAGAGTAAATTTATTAAGAGTAAATAAGGTTATTTTGAAATTAAAAGAGATATAATTATGTGCTTATGAAATAAAAATGTTTACGAGAAGTTTGATTTTGAAAGAAAATATTTTCAAGTATGCAATGTTTTTTAAAACTTTATATTGTGAAATAAATAATTTTGAGAATTAATAAAACAAGTTTCAAAGACTAATTAAAATAAGAAATGTTTATTAAAGGACTTTTTAATCTAAATTAAATTAATTCTTTTAAATCTAAATTAAATTTATTATAATATATGTATTTAAAAGATAAATGGAAATAATAAGTAAATTGTAGGTTTACATGGAAGTTTGAATTTTTTGCATAAGGGTTTTAAATCAAAAGCAGAGTCAATATTGTTGATATTATGTTAATGTAGTATAAAAAAAAAAATTTGTTAAACTAAGCTTGTTCTAATTATGGACATGAAAGTAATGATAAAGGGTTTATGATATGTTTATTTTAAAGAAGAATAGTTTGGTTGCTGAACTGAGAGTCATAATAAATTATAAAATTAGATAAAAACATTCCAATAAAAAAAAGGGGGAGAAATGAAATGACACATTTTTTCTTTTAAGAGGGGGGAAAAATATGTAACACACTTCAGACGGTGTTACATATTAAATTAGCAAATTTCAGAAAACAAACGAGAATGGATTCAAAATTGTAATAATATATGACTATGTAAAAAAAAATTGTTATGTATGAGAAATATTTTAATGAGATCTCTGGCTGATAGTGACATCTAACGGAAAAAGATTAAAACAAGTAATCAAGGTAGGGATGCGCCCCCGGATGCGCGGTAGGTAGGAAGGTTGCACGCAACTAATATATCTCTCTCATTTGGCCAAGATGTAAAAGGAAACGGACGTCTCAGAGAGCAAGAAAATTTTATTTGGTTTTTTTTTATTTAAATTAATGTATTTGTTACCCCCACCACCTCCTAAGCCCCGCCCCTAGTCGTTGATTGGTGGATGCCGTCGGCGTGGCCCCGCCCCTAGTCGTTGATTGGTGGATGCCGGCGGCGTGGGATCGGGAGGGCCATCTTGTTCTGGTGTTGACGTAATTTTTTGAAGAGGAAAAAATATAAATGTGTATTGGGGACTCGAACCGTGGACGTTTGGTTTGCTGGCGTGTGACGCTAGCGACTGAGCTACCATGTAGTCAGTTGTGTGTTGTGGTTAGATGGGGGTACAAGTAGGTCGTGAGTGTTGTTAGTTGTTTGGTTGTATGAAATAAGAGTAAAACGTGTATTTGTATAAAAATAAAAATCTGACAATATGAAGACTAGAATAAAACTCAATATTACATATTAAAAATATAATATAATTAAAATCTAACAAAAATTGCATGATAAAACTAAATATAAATACAAATACGAGTAATATATAACACGCACACCAACAGTCACACAAACATAATTTTAGAAAATATAATACGCACACAATATAATATAATTAAAATATAAAAATAATAAAATAATAAAACTAAATATAAATACAAATACGAGTAATATAATATAATTAAAACATAACAATAATAAAAGTAGGCAGTTGTGTTGTAGTGTTAAATGCGAGTACAAGAAGGTCTTTTTGCTCTGGTGCTCTGACACACAGAATCTTCACTATTAGAATCGCTTCACCTTCGATTCTATGTGTATATTGTCCAGCATCCGTTGTTAATTGTCCATGTTGAAGTACTTCGAGGGCCTTCTTGTTCTGGTAGGCATGTTGAAAAATATATTGTAATGGTTCCGTTGATAGTAATTGTAGATGTCCATGGTGAAGGACTTCGAGGGCCTTCTTGTTCTGGTAGGCATGTTGGTATTGGTAGACTAGTAATTGCGACGTATATGTAAAGTCTATGGTGAAGGACTTCGAGGGCCTTCTTGTTCTGGTGGGCATGCTGGTATTGATAGTAATTGTGACGTAGATGTAAAGTCCATGGTGAAGGACTTCGAGGGTCTTCTTGTTCTGGTAAGCATGTTGGTAGTGGGAAAATATTTAGTAATGGTTCCGGTGTTAGTAATTGTAGATGTCCATGTTGAAGGACTTCGAGGGCCTTCTTGTTCTGGTAGACATGTTGGTATTGATAGTAATGGTGACGTAGATGTAAAGCCTATGGTGAAGGACTTCGAGGGCCTTCTTGTTCTGGTGGGCATGCTGGTATTGATAGTAATTGTGACGTAGATGTAAAGTCCATGGTGAAGGACTTCGAGGGTCTTCTTGTTCTGGTAAGCATGTTGGTAGTGGGAAAATATTTAGTAATGGTTCCGGTGTTAGTAATTGTAGATGTGCATGTTGAAGGACTTCGAGGGCCTTCTTGTTCTGGTAGACATGTTGGTATTGATAGTAATTGTGACGTAGATGTAAAGCCTATGGTGAAGGACTTCGAGGGCCTTCTTGTTCTGGTGGGTATGCTGGCATTGATAGTAATTGTGACGTAGATGTAAAGTCCATTTTAAAGGACTTCGAGGGTCTTCTTGTTCTGGTAAGCATGTTGGTAGTGGAAAAATATTTAGTAATGGTTCCGGTGTTAGTAATTGTAGATGTGCATGTTGAAGGACTTCGAGGGCCTTCTTGTTCTGGTAAGCATGTTGGTAAATGTAGTGGAAAAGTATTTTGTAATGGTTTGAGTAGAAAGGAAGATAGTTTGGGACAAAACATTACGGCACCTTACCTAACCCACCCCTATGTGTTGTATGTGTGAGTGTTGTTTGGGGTGGTGGTGGGTAGATGTGTGGGTAAGTTTGAGGTTGTGGGGGTTGTCCCGGGGGTGGGGGATGATTTTGCTCCAAAAACAAGATGGTGTCGCCTAGTGTAAGAAATTGTGGGGTGTCTTTGGAGTGTATGTTGGGTATATGTGGGTTCGAACGGGGGGTCGCCCCGGGGTGGGGGTGGTTCATAATAATAATATATGAAATCACCAGGGGTAGTTTTAAATAATATATGAAATTACCAAAAATCGATCGGTTGTATCAAATGACAAAACAACTGTATGCGGTACGTTTATAGTATGTGTTGGATAGATGCGGGGGTGGGTTCACCTGAGGGTAGTTTTCAATAATATATCAGATTGCCAAAAAAATGATCGGTCCCTGATGTCGTGCTCGAGGTAAAGCCACCCAGGAGCCAGGCGTTAGATAAAGCTACCATGGAGTTAGACCTTAGGTAAAGCTACCTTGGAGCAAGGCCTCAGGTAAAGCCATCCCGAAGCCAACCCTTAAGTAAAGCCACCCTCAAGAAAGGTCTTAGGTAAATTCACACTAGAGTGGACCTTTAAGCGGGGTTGTTTTTAATAATATCTGAAATTGATAAAAAAATGATCGGTTAGATCAAACGACCAACGTTCCCACTAAACGCTAAGTTTAACCGACCAACAAATATACATTGGGTTAAAATAGTCAACAGACTTTGCGGGGAATTGACCTATCACCATTGCAGGGGCTCGGTAGGCTTACGCAACACAACGCAAACGGTCGCAGTAAGGTGTGTAGGCATATTACTATGTTAGGCATGATAGCCCTATATAGTATATTAAACAAATATGCATGTAAACCTACATAGATCTATATACTATGTTAGGCCAATATAGCCCACATAATGTGTTAAATCAACACGCGTGTAAGCCTACATACATACTATGTTAAGCCGACATACATGAATCCCTACATGGGCATACTATGTCGGTAAACCACTTGCCAAAGCCTTTATGACCTGAGCTATACACACATTTTCACCTCTTCGGGTAGAGCCTCAGGCAGGCAACCGTATAATATGGGAAGTACTATATGGTATAGCTACCAGTGCATACCACCATAGCTACGTAAAGGCAGCTACCAATGCATAACTTATCACGCCCACGTAGGTGACGGTCAACAAATATTACAATATAATTAAAAAAAAGTCACGCAACCTATATACATACCAACATTCATGTTAACCTATATAGGCTTATATACTATGTTAAGCCAGCATGCAATATACTCTAAATAGCCCTATATAATGTGTCAAACCAACATGCAGGTTAACCTTAATATACATCCTGTATTAAGCTAATATCTCCGTTACCCACATAGGTCTATTTAATATGTTAAACCAGCATGAATGATAGCCTATATAGTGTGTTAAACAAATATGCGTGTAAACCTACATAAACACTATGTTAACCCTACATACTGTGTTAAACAAATATGCGTGTAAACCTACATAAATATTATGCTAAGCCTACATACTGTGTTAAACAAATTTGCGTGTAAACCTACATAAATACTATGCTAAGCCAACATGCATGCTATTCTTCATAGGCTTATATACTATGTTAAGCCAACATACATGATTGCCTTATATAGTATGTTACAAAAATATGCGTGTAAACCTACATAAATACCATGCTACGCCAACATGCATGCTATCCATCATAGGCTTATATACCATGTTAAGCCTACATACATGATAGCCTTATATAGTGTGTTAAAGAAATATGTGTGTAAGCCTGCATACATATTATGCTAAGCCGACATGGGCCTACAAATTATAATATAACACATTATATCCAATGCATAATTTAGCTAATGGTTATCACGCTGTATTAGACGAGTAGCCTGACTACAAGTAGCCTACAAATTACCACATAATACCCGATACATAGCTTAGCTAATCATTAACACATTGTATCCGATGCACAGCTTGACGATGGGGTAACATATAGTATCCGATGCATAGCTAGGCTACAGGTTAACTAATGGTTAGCTTGACTAAGGGTTAACACATAATATCCGATGTGTAGCTTGACTAATAGTTAACACATAATATCCAATGCATAGCTTGACTATGGGTTAACACATCGTATCCGATGAGAAGTTTGAATACAAGTTAACACATAATATCCAATTCATAGCCTGGCTAATGACCAACATATAGTATCCGATGCATAGCTGGGCTAATGGTTAGCGTGACTATGGGTTAACACATAATATCCGATGCATAGCCTGACTAGGGCTAATACATAGTATCCGATGCATGGTCTGACTATGGTTTAACACATCGTATCCGATGAGAAGTTTAAATACAAGTTAATACATAATATCCAATGCATAGCTTGACTAGGGTTTAACACATAGTAGCCGATGAGTAGAATGACTACAAGTTAACACATAATATAAAGTGCATAGTTAGGCTAATGGTTAACACATAGTGGCCGTTGTGTAGCCCGACTAATCGTTAACACATAATATCCAATGCATAGCCTGAGTATGTTTTAACAAATAGTATCCGATGCATAGATTGACTAGGGGTTATCACACAGTATACGTTGAGTAGGTTGACTACAAGTTAACACATGATATCCAATGCATAGCTTGGCGAAAGGTTAACACATAGTATCCGATGAGTAGATTGACTACAAGTTAACACAAAATATTCAATGCATAGTCTGACTATGGTTTAACACATAGTATCCGATGAGTAGATTGACTAAGGGTTATCACATAGTAGCCGTAGAGTAGGTTGATTACAAAATAAAACATAATATTCATTGCATAGTTTGGCTAGTGGTTATCACATAGTATCTGATGCATAGCTAGGTTAATGGTTAACACATAGTAGCCGATGCATAGCCTGACTAGGGCTAACACATAGTATCCGAGACATAGATTGACTAATGATTAACACATGGTATCCAAAGCATAACTTGACTAGGGTTAACACATAATATCCGACGCATAGCTTGACTACAAGGTAACACAATATCCAGTGCATAGCCTGACTAATGACCAACACATAGTATCTGATGCATAGCTATTCTAATGTGTAACACATAGTAGCCGATGCATAGCCTGACTAGAGCTAACACATAGTATCCGATACATAGATTGACTATGGATTATCACATAGTATCCGATGAGAGGCTTGAATACAAGTTAACACATAATATCCAATGCATAGCTTGGCTAATGTTCTACATATAGTTAGCCTACATTCTGTGTTATGTATGTTAACCCACATACTATGCTAAGCCGGTTACCCATCAGGTACTAGACACAGATCTATGGTAATGCAAGAGTTAGCCTAAGTGTATACCACACTATGACAACAGATACATAGCTAGACAACAGATACCTAGCCTGACCATAGCCTAAATAGCTAGACAACCGATACATAGCTAGACAATAGATACCTAACCAGGAAGCAAATACATAGCCTGACAACCGATACATATCCTGACAACAGAGCTAGATCAAATGACCAACGTTTCAACTAAACAACATTACGCTAAGTTTAACCGACCAACATACACGAAGTTCAAACGAACAACATTGACACCAAGTTCAAATAGGCTATGGCGGTTATGGCTGGTGGAGGCCAGATCAACGTTTCAGCTAATCAAAGTTGAAAAACTTACGCTAATCAACCAACATCTACACCGAGGTCAAATGGACTATGCCGGCTATGGTTAGTGAAGGCACTGGCAAAAGCCTTTATGATCTGAGCCTTAGGCCTTAGACATAATTATAGCTACCAACGCATACCAAAATAGCTATGTAGAAACCGTCAAGGCCTTTATGATCTGAGCTTTACACATATTGTCTAGGTATGTTGTATCAGTTACAACATACTGACTAAGACAAACACCTCCATCAAATCTTAGGTAAAGCTACCTTGGAGTCAGCCCTTAGGTAAAGCCACCCTAGAGTCAGGTCGTAGGTAAAGCCAGCCTGGAGTTGGACCTTAGGTAAAGCTACCTTGGAGTAGGGCCTTAGGTAAATCCACCCTGGAGAAAGGCCTTAGGTAAAGCCACTCTGGAGAAAGGCCTTAGGTAAAACCATTCCGAAGTCAGGCCTTAGGTAAGGCTACCTTGGAGTCAGGCCTTATTTGAAGCCTCTTTGGAGCTAGACTTTAGGTAAAGCTACCTTAGGGTCAACCCTTAGGTAAAGCAACCAAGGAGTCAGGCCGTAGGTAAAGCCAGCCAGGAGTCGGGCCTTAGGTAAAGTTATGCTTGAGGCCAGGTCCAGGTAAGGCCTCTCTGGAATCAGTCCTTAGGTAAAGCTACTTTGGAGTCAGCCCTTAACAATAGCTAAAGCTAGGTAAAGACAGCTACTATTGCATACACAATCACAATAGCTACGCAAAGACGGCTACCAATCCATAATCTATCATATAATATCTCCATAAAGATAGCTACCAATGCATAACCTATCACTATAGATGTGTAAAGACAGCTACCAATACAAACTCTATCGCAATAGTTACGTAAACACCTCCATCAAATCATGACTTTAGACAATATCTCTGTAAAACTAGCTACCAATTTATACTCTACCACAATAGCTATGTCAAAACTGTTACCGACTCATAATCTAAGACAATAGTTACGTAAAACCCTGTATCAATTCAAGACCTTAGGCAATATCATCGTAAAGACAGCTACCAATCCATACTATATCACAATAGTTACGTTAAAAGAACTACCGATGCTCACCCTACCATAATAGCTACGTACAGACGGCTAATAATGTATAACCTATCACAAGACCTATGTAAAAACCGCTACCATTGCATAACCTTTCACAATAATTACGTAAAGGCAGCTAACAATGCCTACCCCATTAAAACAGCTACGAAAAGATAACAACCAATACATACGCTATCATAATAACTATGTAAAGACAGCTAAAGATGCATAACCTAACACAATCACTCAGTAATGACAGCTACTAAATCATGAACTATCACACTAGCCTCGTAAAGACAGCTACCAACATATACAACATCACAATAGCTACGTAAAAAACTGTTACCGATCCATGACCCAAGATAATAGCTATATACAGACCTATATCAAGGGATGAGATAAGACAATAGCTCCGTAAGGAAAACCTACCATTGCATGAACTACGACAACAGCAAGGTATGGACCGCTACCAATGCATTACTTATCACAATAGCTCCGTAAAGACAGCTACCAACACATAACTCGTCACATTAGCTAAGTAAATAGCGCTACCAATGCTTAACCTATCACAATTGCTCCGTAGAGACAGCTACAAATACATTCCCTATTACAATAGTTACAAAGACATATATCAAAAACACGAGCAAGGACAATAGCTACGAAAAGACAGCTCTACCAATGCATACCCTATCAGAATATGTAAGTAAAAACCGCCATATCAATGTATGACCTATCTCAATAGCTACATTAAGACAGCTATCATTGCATGCGCAATCTCAAAAGCTACTAATGCATGACCTAAGCAAATAGTTACGTAAAGTCAATGCATTTTATCTATCATCATAGCTCTATGAAGACAACTACAAATCCATAACCTATCACAATAGTATACATCCTGTATTAAGCCATTATGTATGTTACCCTACACACTGCGTTAAGCCAATAAGCGTGTAAACCTACATTCCTCCTGAAATAAGGCAATATGCATGTTACCCTACATAGCCCTACATACTGTGTTGAGAAAATATGCACTTTACCCTACATAGGCATACATACTGAGTTAAGCCAGGATGAATGTAAAGCTACATTCCTCCCGAAATAAGACAATATGCATGTTACCCTACATAGGCCTACATACTATGTTAAGTCAATATACACGTTACCCTGCATACATCTGGTATTAAGCAAATATGCGCGTTACCCTACATAGGCCTACATACTGTGTTATGGAAATATGCATGTAAATCTACATACTGTGTTAAGCTAATAAGCATCTAAACCTACATTCTTTCTGTATTAATCCAATATGTATGTTACCCTACATAGGCCTACATACTGTGTTAAGCCAATATACATGTACACCTAAATAAGCCTACATCCTCTTTTAAGCCGATATGCACGTTGTCCGACAAAAGCCTACATAATGTGTTAAGCTGGTATGCATGTAAACCTACATAGGCCTCACCCTGTATTAAGCCAATATGCACGTTACCTTACATAGGTCTTCACCATGTATTAAGCCAATATCCATGGTACCTTACATTAGCCTACAGGTGTTATGCCGATATGCATGTAAACCATACATACATCCTGTATTAAGTATATATGGATGTTATCCTACATAGGCCTACATATTGTGTTAAGTCAATATGCAATGTTATTATTATTATACGTTTCAATAAAGGTATAGGTAAGTTCACACAGACAGAGTTCGACAAATAAATGCTTGTTTAAAACCTTTACAGTAATATTGCTATCCGTTATCACCGGACCGCGATAGCGCACTCTGATTATATCAGCATAACCGCAGCAAATGACGTGAAACAAAATGTCGGACGGCATATGTAATATCTGTAGGTCATACAATCTGTATAGGATTAACTGTTGCCTGTATAGGTATGCCACCTATACTTACTTTAACATTAGTCCATCTGCAGGACAATCACAGGTAAAGCCTCAGGGCAGTTGTGCAATGTATTATGATCATGTTCTGACGCTAGTCATGAGTTTCTCACTACAACAAATTTTCAATAAAATTCATCTTTTGCCCCTAGGTGGAATATCGTCTCTTTCCATCTACAAGTTAATTCAGGGTCAAGGATACACAGTAAAGACTTAGGCCAGTTACATACTTGTGTTATGTCCTATGACCATGTTCTGACGCTAGTCAAGTGCTTCTCATTTCAAACGGGATTTATCTTTTACCTCTGAAGTAGAGTATCGCATCTGCCCATCTACAGGGGCATATATGGTACAGAAAAGCATGCCTAAGGTAGCACGTCCAGCATAATATGGTAAAGAAGAAGATCATCAGAGCATCTGCCATGTCTAAGGTAGCACTTCCAATATACTCTGGTACGGAAGAGGATCATCAGGGCATCTAGCATGTCCAAGGTGGCTCTTCCAATATACTCTGGTACAGAAGAGGTCATCACGGCATATGCCATGTACAGAGATATTGTGATAGGTTATGGATTGGTAGCTGTCCTTACGGAGCAATTGTCTTAGCTAATGCACTAACATAGGTCTTTACGTAAATGTTTTTACGGAGCTATTGTGCTACGGTATGATATTGTAGCTGTATTCACGGGGCTATGATGATAGGTAAAATGCATTGACTTTACGTAACTATTGGCTTAGGTCAGGCATTAGTAGACGTCTATACGTAGCTATTGCCGTTGTTCATGCGTTGATAGAGGTCTTTACGTAAATATATACTTTGGTCATGGGTTGGTAACAGATTTTACGTAGCTATTGTTAAGTGGTAGCCGTCTTTAAGGAGTTATTGTGATAGGGTATGCAATATTAGCTGCCTTTACGTAGCTATTGAGATTGGGCATGCATTGATAGCTGTTTTACGTACCTAACCAGTCCAAGCTGGCTTTACCTATGGTTTGACTCAGGGGTTGCTTTACCTAAGGGCTGACTCTAAGGTAGCTTTACCTAAGACCTGGCCTCAAGCATAACTTTACCTAAGGCCCGACTCCTGGCTGGCTTTACCTACGGCCTGACTCCTTGGTTGCTTTACCTAAGGGTTGACCCTAAGGTAGCTTTACCTAAAGTCTAGCTCCAAAGAGGCTTCAAATAAGGCCTGATTTCGGGATGGTTTTACCTAAGGCCTTTCTCCAGAGTGGCTTTACCTAAGGCCTTTCTCCAGGGTGGATTTACCTAAGGCCCTACTCCAAGGTAGCTTTACCTAAGGTCCAACTACAGGCTGGCTTTACCTACGACCTGACTCTAGGGTGACTTTACCTAAGGGCTGACTCCAAGGTAGCTTTACCTAAGATTTGATGGAGGTATTTGTCTTAGTCAGTATGTTGTAACTGATACAACATACCTAGACAATGTGTGTAAAGCGCAGATCATAAAGGCCTTAACGGTTTCTACATAGCTATTTTGGTATGCGTTGGTAGCTATAATTATGTCTAAGGCCTAAGGTTCAGATCATAAAAACTTTTGCCAGTGCCTTCACTAACCATAGCCGGCATAGCCCATTTGACCTCGGTGTAGATGTTGGTTGATTAGCGTAAGTTTTTCAACTTTGAGGCCAATATGTATAATAGCCCACATAATGTGTTAAATCAACACGCGTGTAAGCCTACATACTTACTATGTTAGGCCGACATACATGAATCCCTACATGGGCCTACTATGTCGGTAAACCACTTGCCAAAGCCTTTATGATCTGAGCTATACACACATTTTCACCTCTTCGGGTAGAGCCTCAGGCAGGCAACCGTATAATATGGGAAGTACTGTATGGTATAGCTACCAGTGCATACCACCATAGCTACGTAAAGGCAGCTACCAATGCATAACCTATCACGCCCACGTAGGTGACGGTCAACAAATATTACAATATAATTAAAAAAAGTCACGCAACCTATATACATAACAACATTCATGTTAATATGTTAACCCTATGTCTTACCTTATCATAATATGTATGCAGGCTTACACACATATTTCTTTAACACACTATATAAGGCTATCATGTATGTAGGCTTAACATGGTATATACGCCTATGATGGATAGCATGCATGTTGGCTTAGCATGGTATTTATGTAGGTTTACACGCATATTTTTTTAACATACTATATGAGGCAATCATGTATTTGGCTTAACATAGTATATAAGCCTATGAGGAATAGCATGCATGTTGGCTTAGCATAGTTAACCTTTATAGGCTTATATACTATGTTAAGCCAGCATGCAATATACTCTAAATAGCCCTATATACTGTGTCAAACATATTGTTTAACATATTTGTTTAACACAGTATGTAGGCTTAGCATAGTATTTATGTAGGTTTACACGCATATTTGTTTAACACACGATATAGGCTATCATTCATGCTGGTTTAACGTATTAAATATGTGGGTAACGGAGATATTAGCTTAATACAGGATATATATTAAGGTTAACCTGCATGTTGGTTTGACACAGTATATAGGGCTATTTAGAGTATATTGCATGCTGGCTTAACATAGTATATAAGCCTATAAAGGTTAACTATGCTAAGCCAACATGCATGCTATTCCTCATAGGCTTATATACTATGTTAAGCCAAATACATGATTGCCTCATATAGTATGTTAAAAAAATATGCGTGTAAACCTACATAAATACCATGCTAAGCCAACATGCATGCTATCCATCATAGGCGTATATACCATGTTAAGCCTACATACATGATAGCCTTATATAGTGTGTTAAAGAAATATGTGTGTAAGCCTGCATACATATTATGATAAGGTAAGACATAGGGTTAACATATTAACATGAATGTTGTTATGTATATAGGTTGCGTGACTTTTTTTAATTATATTGTAATATTTGTTGACCGTCACCTACGTGGGCGTGATAGGTTATGCATTGGTAGCTGCCTTTACGTAGCTATGGTGGTATGCACTGGTAGCTATACCATACAGTACTTCCCATATTATACGGTTGCCTGCCTGAGGCTCTACCCGAAGAGGTGAAAATGTGTGTATAGCTCAGATCATAAAGGCTTTGGCAAGTGGTTTACCGACATAGTAGGCCCATGTAGGGATTCATGTATGTCGGCCTAACATAGTAAGTATGTAGGCTTACACGCGTGTTGATTTAACACATTATGTGGGCTATTATACATATTGGCCTCAAAGTTGAAAAACTTACGCTAATCAACCAACATCTACACCGAGGTCAAATGGGCTATGCCGGCTATGGTTAGTGAAGGCACTGGCAAAAGTTTTTATGATCTGAACCTTAGGCCTTAGACATAATTATAGCTACCAACGCATACCAAAATAGCTATGTAGAAACCGTTAAGGCCTTTATGATCTGCGCTTTACACACATTGTCTAGGTATGTTGTATCAGTTACAACATACTGACTAAGACAAATACCTCCATCAAATCTTAGGTAAAGCTACCTTGGAGTCAGCCCTTAGGTAAAGTCACCCTAGAGTCAGGTCGTAGGTAAAGCCAGCCTGTAGTTGGACCTTAGGTAAAGCTACCTTGGAGTAGGGCCTTAGGTAAATCCACCCTGGAGAAAGGCCTTAGGTAAAGCCACTCTGGAGAAAGGCCTTAGGTAAAACCATCCCGAAGTCAGGCCTTATTTGAAGCCTCTTTGGAGCTAGACTTTAGGTAAAGCTACCTTAGGGTCAACCCTTAGGTAAAGCAACCAAGGAGTCAGGCCGTAGGTAAAGTTATGCTTGAGGCCAGGTCTTAGGTAAAGCTACCTTAGAGTCAGCCCTTAGGTAAAGCAACCCCTGAGTCAAACCATAGGTAAAGCCAGCTTGGACTGGTTAGGTACGTAAAACAGCTATCAATGCATGCCCAATCTCAATAGCTACGTAAAGGCAGCTAATATTGCATACCCTATCACAATAACTCCTTAAAGACGGCTACCACTTAACAATAGCTACGTAAAATCTGTTACCAACCCATGACCAAAGTATATATTTACGTAAAGACCTCTATCAACGCATGAACAACGGCAATAGCTACGTATAGACGTCTACTAATGCCTGACCTAAGCCAATAGTTACGTAAAGTCAATGCATTTTACCTATCATCATAGCCCCGTGAATACAGCTACAATATCATACCGTAGCACAATAGCTCCGTAAAAACATTTACGTAAAGACCTATGTTAGTGCATTAGCTAAGACAATTGCTCCGTAAGGACAGCTACCAATCCATAACCTATCACAATATCTCTGTACATGGCATATGCCGTGATGACCTCTTCTGTACCAGAGTATATTGGAAGAGCCACCTTGGACATGCTAGATGCCCTGATGATCCTCTTCCGTACCAGAGTATATTGGAAGTGCTACCTTAGACATGGCAGATGCTCTGATGATCTTCTTCTTTACCATATTATGCTGGACGTGCTACCTTAGGCATGCTTTTCTGTACCATATATGCCCCTGTAGATGGGCAGATGCGATACTCTACTTCAGAGGTAAAAGATAAATCCCGTTTGAAATGAGAAGCACTTGACTAGCGTCAGAACATGGTCATAGGACATAACACAAGTATGTAACTGGCCTAAGTCTTTACTGTGTATCCTTGACCCTGAATTAACTTGTAGATGGAAAGAGACGATACTCCACCTAGGGGCAAAAGATGAATTTTATTGAAAATTTGTTGTAGTGAGAAACTCATGACTAGCGTCAGAACATGATCATAATACATTGCACAACTGCCCTGAGGCTTTACCTGTGATTGTCCTGCAGATGGACTAATGTTAAAGTAAGTATAGGTGGCATACCTATACAGGCAACAGTTAATCCTATACAGATTGTATGACCTACAGATATTACATATGCCGTCCGACATTTTGTTTCACGTCATTTGCTGCGGTTATGCTGATATAATCAGAGTGCGCTATCGCGGTCCGGTGATAACGGATAGCAATATTACTGTAAAGGTTTTAAACAAGCATTTATTTGTCGAACTCTGTCTGTGTGAACTTACCTATACCTTTATTGAAACGTATAATAATAATAACATTGCATATTGACTTAACACAATATGTAGGCCTATGTAGGATAACATCCATATATACTTAATACAGGATGTATGTATGGTTTACATGCATATCGGCATAACACCTGTAGGCTAATGTAAGGTACCATGGATATTGGCTTAATACATGGTGAAGACCTATGTAAGGTAACGTGCATATTGGCTTAATACAGGGTGAGGCCTATGTAGGTTTACATGCATACCAGCTTAACACATTATGTAGGCTTTTGTCGGACAACGTGCATATCGGCTTAAAAGAGGATGTAGGCTTATTTAGGTGTACATGTATATTGGCTTAACACAGTATGTAGGCCTATGTAGGGTAACATACATATTGGATTAATACAGAAAGAATGTAGGTTTAGATGCTTATTAGCTTAACACAGTATGTAGATTTACATGCATATTTCCATAACACAGTATGTAGGCCTATGTAGGGTAACGCGCATATTTGCTTAATACCAGATGTATGCAGGGTAACGTGTATATTGACTTAACATAGTATGTAGGCCTATGTAGGGTAACATGCATATTGTCTTATTTCGGGAGGAATGTAGCTTTACATTCATCCTGGCTTAACTCAGTATGTATGCCTATGTAGGGTAAAGTGCATATTTTCTCAACACAGTATGTAGGGCTATGTAGGGTAACATGCATATTGCCTTATTTCAGGAGGAATGTAGGTTTACACGCTTATTGGCTTAACGCAGTGTGTAGGGTAACATACATAATGGCTTAATACAGGATGTATACTATTGTGATAGGTTATGGATTTGTAGTTGTCTTCATAGAGCTATGATGATAGATAAAATGCATTGACTTTACGTAACTATTTGCTTAGGTCATGCATTAGTAGCTTTTGAGATTGCGCATGCAATGATAGCTGTCTTAATGTAGCTATTGAGATAGGTCATACATTGATATTGCGGTTTTTACTTACATATTCTGATAGGGTATGCATTGGTAGAGCTGTCTTTTCGTAGCTATTGTCCTTGCTCGTGTTTTTGATATATGTCTTTGTAACTATTGTAATAGGGAATGTATTTGTAGCTGTCTCTACGGAGCAATTGTGATAGGTTAAGCATTGGTAGCGCTATTTACTTAGCTAATGTGACGAGTTATGTGTTGGTAGCTGTCTTTACGGAGCTATTGTGATAAGTAATGCATTGGTAGCGGTCCATACCTTGCTGTTGTCGTAGTTCATGCAATGGTAGGTTTTCCTTACGGAGCTATTGTCTTATCTCATCCCTTGATATAGGTCTGTATATAGCTATTATCTTGGGTCATGGATCGGTAACAGTTTTTTACGTAGCTATTGTGATGTTGTATATGTTGGTAGCTGTCTTTACGAGGCTAGTGTGATAGTTCATGATTTAGTAGCTGTCATTACTGAGTGATTGTGTTAGGTTATGCATCTTTAGCTGTCTTTACATAGTTATTATGATAGCGTATGTATTGGTTGTTATCTTTTCGTAGCTGTTTTAATGGGGTAGGCATTGTTAGCTGCCTTTACGTAATTATTGTGAAAGGTTATGCAATGGTAGCGGTTTTTACATAGGTCTTGTGATAGGTTATACATTATTAGCCGTCTGTACGTAGCTATTATGGTAGGGTGAGCATCGGTAGTTCTTTTAACGTAACTATTGTGATATAGTATGGATTGGTAGCTGTCTTTACGATGATATTGCCTAAGGTCTTGAATTGATACAGGGTTTTACGTAACTATTGTCTTAGATTATGAGTCGGTAACAGTTTTGACATAGCTATTGTGGTAGAGTATAAATTGGTAGCTAGTTTTACAGAGATATTGTCTAAAGTCATGATTTGATGGAGGTGTTTACGTAACTATTGCGATAGAGTTTGTATTGGTAGCTGTCTTTACACATCTATAGTGATAGGTTATGCATTGGTAGCTATCTTTATGGAGATATTATATGATAGATTATGGATTGGTAGCCGTCTTTGCGTAGCTATTGTGATTGTGTATGCAATAGTAGCTGTCTTTACCTAGCTTTAGCTATTGTTAAGGGCTGACTCCAAAGTAGCTTTACCTAAGGACTGATTCCAGAGAGGCCTTACCTGGACCTGGCCTCAAGCATAACTTTACCTAAGGCCCGACTCCTGGCTGGCTTTACCTACGGCCTGACTCCTTGGTTGCTTTACCTAAGGGTTGACCCTAAGGTAGCTTTACCTAAAGTCTAGCTCCAAAGAGGCTTCAAATAAGGCCTGACTCCAAGGTAGCCTTACCTAAGGCCTGACTTCGGAATGGTTTTACCTAAGGCCTTTCTCCAGAGTGGCTTTACCTAAGGCCTTTCTCCAGGGTGGATTTACCTAAGGCCCTACTCCAAGGTAGCTTTACCTAAGGTCCAACTCCAGGCTGGCTTTACCTACGACCTGACTCTAGGGTGGCTTTACCTAAGGGCTGACTCCAAGGTAGCTTTACCTAAGATTTGATGGAGGTGTTTGTCTTAGTCAGTATGTTGTAACTGATACAACATACCTAGACAATATGTGTAAAGCTCAGATCATAAAGGCCTTGACGGTTTCTACATAGCTATTTTGGTATGCGTTGGTAGCTATAATTATGTCTAAGGCCTAAGGCTCAGATCATAAAGGCTTTTGCCAGTGCCTTCACTAACCATAGCCGGCATAGTCCATTTGACCTCGGTGTAGATGTTGGTTGATTAGCGTAAGTTTTTCAACTTTGATTAGCTGAAACGTTGATCTGGCCTCCACCAGCCATAACCGCCATAGCCTATTTGAACTTGGTGTCAATGTTGTTCGTTTGAACTTCGTGTATGTTGGTCGGTTAAACTTAGCGTAATGTTGTTTAGTTGAAACGTTGGTCATTTGATCTAGCTCTGTTGTCAGGATATGTATCGGTTGTCAGGCTATGTATTTGCTTCCTGGTTAGGTATCTATTGTCTAGCTATGTATCGGTTGTCTAGCTATTTAGGCTATGGTCAGGCTAGGTATCTGTTGTCTAGCTATGTATCTGTTGTCATAGTGTGGTATACACTTAGGCTAACTCTTGCATTACCATAGATCTGTGTCTAGTACCTGATGGGTAACCGGCTTAGCATAGTATGTGGGTTAACATACATAACACAGAATGTAGGCTAACTATATGTAGAACATTAGCCAAGCTATGCATTGGATATTATGTGTTAACTTGTATTCAAGCCTCTCATCGGATACTATGTGATAATCCATAGTCAATCTATGTATCGGATACTATGTGTTAGCTCTAGTCAGGCTATGCATCGGCTACTATGTGTTACACATTAGAATAGCTATGCATCAGATACTATGTGTTGGTCATTAGTCAGGCTATGCACTGGATATTGTGTTACCTTGTAGTCAAGCTATGCGTCGGATATTATGTGTTAACCCTAGTCAAGTTATGCTTTGGATACCATGTGTTAATCATTAGTCAATCTATGTCTCGGATACTATGTGTTAGCCCTAGTCAGGCTATGCATCGGCTACTATGTGTTAACCATTAACCTAGCTATGCATCAGATACTATGTGATAACCACTAGCCAAACTATGCAATGAATATTATGTTTTATTTTGTAATCAACCTACTCTACGGCTACTATGTGATAACCCTTAGTCAATCTACTCATCGGATACTATGTGTTAAACCATAGTCAGACTATGCATTGAATATTTTGTGTTAACTTGTAGTCAATCTACTCATCGGATACTATGTGTTAACCTTTCGCCAAGCTATGCATTGGATATCATGTGTTAACTTGTAGTCAACCTACTCAACGTATACTGTGTGATAACCCCTAGTCAATCTATGCATCGGATACTATTTGTTAAAACATACTCAGGCTATGCATTGGATATTATGTGTTAACGATTAGTCGGGCTACACAACGGCCACTATGTGTTAACCATTAGCCTAACTATGCACTTTATATTATGTGTTAACTTGTAGTCATTCTACTCATCGGCTACTATGTGTTAAACCCTAGTCAAGCTATGCATTGGATATTATGTATTAACTTGTATTTAAACTTCTCATCGGATACGATGTGTTAAACCATAGTCAGACCATGCATCGGATACTATGTATTAGCCCTAGTCAGGCTATGCATCGGATATTATGTGTTAACCCATAGTCACGCTAACCATTAGCCCAGCTATGCATCGGATACTATATGTTGGTCATTAGCCAGGCTATGAATTGGATATTATGTGTTAACTTGTATTCAAACTTCTCATCGGATACGATGTGTTAACCCATAGTCAAGCTATGCATTGGATATTATGTGTTAACTATTAGTCAAGCTACACATCGGATATTATGTGTTAACCCTTAGTCAAGCTAACCATTAGTTAACCTGTAGCCTAGCTATGCATCGGATACTATATGTTACCCCATCGTCAAGCTGTGCATCGGATACAATGTGTTAATGATTAGCTAAGCTATGTATCGGGTATTATGTGGTAATTTGTAGGCTACTTGTAGTCAGGCTACTCGTCTAATACAGCGTGATAACCATTAGCTAAATTATGCATTGGATATAATGTGTTATATTATAATTTGTAGGCCCATGTCGGCTTAGCATAATATGTATGCAGGCTTACACACATATTTCTTTAACACACTATATAAGGCTATCATGTATGTAGGCTTAACATGGTATATAAGCCTATGATGGATAGCATGCATGTTGGCGTAGCATGGTATTTATGTAGGTTTACACGCATATTTTTGTAACATACTATATAAGGCAATCATGTATGTTGGCTTAACATAGTATATAAGCCTATGAAGAATAGCATGCATGTTGGCTTAGCATAGTATTTATGTAGGTTTACACGCAAATTTGTTTAACACAGTATGTAGGCTTAGCATAATATTTATGTAGGTTTACACGCATATTTGTTTAACACAGTATGTAGGGTTAACATAGTGTTTATGTAGGTTTACACGCATATTTGTTTAACACACTATATAGGCTATCATTCATGCTGGTTTAACATATTAAATAGACCTATGTGGGTAACGGAGATATTAGCTTAATACAGGATGTATATTAAGGTTAACCTGCATGTTGGTTTGACACAGTATATAGGGCTATTTAGAGTATATTGCATGCTGGCTTAACATAGTATATAAGCCTATATAGGTTAACATGAATGTTGGTATGTATATAGGTTGCGTGACTTTTTTTTAATTATATTGTAATATTTGTTGACCGTCACCTACGTGGGCGTGATAAGTTATGCATTGGTAGCTGCCTTTACGTAGCTATGGTGGTATGCACTGGTAGCTATACCATATAGTACTTCCCATATTATACGGTTGCCTGCCTGAGGCTCTACCCGAAGAGGTGAAAATGTGTGTATAGCTCAGGTCATAAAGGCTTTGGCAAGTGGTTTACCGACATAGTATGCCCATGTAGGGATTCATGTATGTCGGCTTAACATAGTATGTATGTAGGCTTACACGCGTGTTGATTTAACACATTATGTGGGCTATATTGGCCTAACATAGTATATAGATCTATGTAGGTTTACATGCATATTTGTTTAATATACTATATAGGGCTATCATGCCTAACATAGTAATATGCCTACACACCTTACTGCGACCGTTTGCGTTGTGTTGCGTAAGCCTACCGAGCCCCTGCAATGGTGATAGGTCAATTCCCCGCAAAGTCTGTTGACTATTTTAACCCAATGTATATTTGTTGGTCGGTTAAACTTAGCGTTTAGTGGGAACGTTGGTCGTTTGATCTAACCGATCATTTTTTTATCAATTTCAGATATTATTAAAAACAACCCCGCTTAAAGGTCCACTCTAGTGTGAATTTACCTAAGACCTTTCTTGAGGGTGGCTTTACTTAAGGGTTGGCTTCGGGATGGCTTTACCTGAGGCCTTGCTCCAAGGTAGCTTTACCTAAGGTCTAACTCCATGGTAGCTTTATCTAACGCCTGGCTCCTGGGTGGCTTTACCTCGAGCACGACATCAGGGACCGATCATTTTTTTGGCAATCTGATATATTATTGAAAACTACCCTCAGGTGAACCCACCCCCGCATCTATCCAACACATACTATAAACGTACCGCATACAGTTGTTTTGTCATTTGATACAACCGATCGATTTTTGGTAATTTCATATATTATTTAAAACTACCCCTGGTGATTTCATATATTATTATTATGAACCACCCCCACCCCGGGGCGACCCCCCGTTCGAACCCACATATACCCAACATACACTCCAAAGACACCCCACAATTTCTTACACTAGGCGACACCATCTTGTTTTTGGAGCAAAATCATCCCCCACCCCCGGGACAACCCCCACAACCTCAAACTTACCCACACATCTACCCACCACCACCCCAAACAACACTCACACATACAACACATAGGGGTGGGTTAGGTAAGGTGCCGTAATGTTTTGTCCCAAACTATCTTCCTTTCTACTCAAACCATTACAAAATACTTTTCCACTACATTTACCAACATGCTTACCAGAACAAGAAGGCCCTCGAAGTCCTTCAACATGCACATCTACAATTACTAACACCGGAACCATTACTAAATATTTTTCCACTACCAACATGCTTACCAGAACAAGAAGACCCTCGAAGTCCTTTAAAATGGACTTTACATCTACGTCACAATTACTATCAATGCCAGCATACCCACCAGAACAAGAAGGCCCTCGAAGTCCTTCACCATAGGCTTTACATCTACGTCACAATTACTATCAATACCAACATGTCTACCAGAACAAGAAGGCCCTCGAAGTCCTTCAACATGCACATCTACAATTACTAACACCGGAACCATTACTAAATATTTTCCCACTACCAACATGCTTACCAGAACAAGAAGACCCTCGAAGTCCTTCACCATGGACTTTACATCTACGTCACAATTACTATCAATACCAGCATGCCCACCAGAACAAGAAGGCCCTCGAAGTCCTTCACCATAGGCTTTACATCTACGTCACCATTACTATCAATACCAACATGTCTACCAGAACAAGAAGGCCCTCGAAGTCCTTCAACATGGACATCTACAATTACTAACACCGGAACCATTACTAAATATTTTCCCACTACCAACATGCTTACCAGAACAAGAAGACCCTCGAAGTCCTTCACCATGGACTTTACATCTACGTCACAATTACTATCAATACCAGCATGCCCACCAGAACAAGAAGGCCCTCGAAGTCCTTCACCATAGACTTTACATATACGTCGCAATTACTAGTCTACCAATACCAACATGCCTACCAGAACAAGAAGGCCCTCGAAGTCCTTCACCATGGACATCTACAATTACTATCAACGGAACCATTACAATATATTTTTCAACATGCCTACCAGAACAAGAAGGCCCTCGAAGTACTTCAACATGGACAATTAACAACGGATGCTGGACAATATACACATAGAATCGAAGGTGAAGCGATTCTAATAGTGAAGATTCTGTGTGTCAGAGCACCAGAGCAAAAAGACCTTCTTGTACTCGCATTTAACACTACAACACAACTGCCTACTTTTATTATTGTTATGTTTTAATTATATTATATTACTCGTATTTGTATTTATATTTAGTTTTATTATTTTATTATTTTTATATTTTAATTATATTATATTGTGTGCGTATTATATTTTCTAAAATTATGTTTGTGTGACTGTTGGTGTGCGTGTTATATATTACTCGTATTTGTATTTATATTTAGTTTTATCATGCAATTTTTGTTAGATTTTAATTATATTATATTTTTAATATGTAATATTGAGTTTTATTCTAGTCTTCATATTGTCAGATTTTTATTTTTATACAAATACACGTTTTACTCTTATTTCATACAACCAAACAACTAACAACACTCACGACCTACTTGTACCCCCATCTAACCACAACACACAACTGACTACATGGTAGCTCAGTCGCTAGCGTCACACGCCAGCAAACCAAACGTCCACGGTTCGAGTCCCCAATACACATTTATATTTTTTCCTCTTCAAAAAATTACGTCAACACCAGAACAAGATGGCCCTCCCGATCCCACGCCGCCGGCATCCACCAATCAACGACTAGGGGCGGGGCCACGCCGACGGCATCCACCAATCAACGACTAGGGGCGGGGCTTAGGAGGTGGTGGGGGTAACAAATACGGCTCTCTCATTGGGGGGATAAAGGCACCCCGTCCCTACTGTTGGTCATTTGATACAGCCGATCATTTTTTGGCAATCTGATATATTATTAAAACCAACCCCCCACTTAATGCCTGACTCTAGTGTGAATTTGCCTCAGGTCTTTCTCCAGGGTGGCTCTAGCTAGAGCGAGGCTTCAGGATGATTTTACCTAAGTCCATTCTCTATGGGGGCTATACCTAAGGCCTAGCTGTAGGGTGGCTTTACCTCAAGCATGACTCCTGGGTTACTTTACCTAAGACCCTACTACAAGGTAGCTTTACCCAAGAATTGATGGAGGTATTTGTCTTAGTCGAGATGCTGAAATAGATATAGCAACCATCCTGGCCCGACTTTTGGGTAGCTTTACTTGAGGGCTGACTGCTTTACCTAAGGTCTGGCTCCAATGAGGCCATACCTAAGAGCTGACTCCAGGGTAACTTTACCTAGGGCCTGATTCCTTGGTTACTTATGGGTCGGCTTCGGGATGGCCCTACCAAAGTCCGTGCTCCACGGTACCTTTACCTAAGGCCTAGGTGGTTTTACCTCGAGCACGACTCCAGAGTCCATGGTAGTTTTACCTGGTCACCGGCTGTCATTGCGGTTTTAAGATAATGCCTTATCTCTGCAGGTTTGCACATGTCTGGCACACGGTCACCGGTTATGTAGGCCACGTGTATTCCCTCACACGATAAGGCATTGTAACATTGTTAATTAATTTAGTAGCATAGACAAAATTTGAGTTTGGCAATCATATACCCCTTGCCCCGGGGCCCCGTATCACCCAACTCATTCAGGAATAGACCACCCTAGTTATAGGTGCGCGTACTACTTGCCTAGAGTCGCTCGAACGCGGATACGTCATAAAATAATCATTAAATCTTTCCAAATGTCTGAGGACACCCCTTCTACTAGGGGCAGGTTAGGTTAGATAGAATTTACATACCTTAGGTTATTGTTTTGGAATATATTTTTTTCTAAAAACTACCACTACCCCTCTAAACGTATTCAAACCCACCCCAAAGTCTAGGATCAAGGCCGCACCGACCTCCTTTATCATCCAAAACTACCCCTATACTCACCGGTGACGTACACTCCAGTTAGGGGTAGTTTGTGCTCAAGTGCCGCCATTAACTACTCACATTTTTATTTATATGTATGCTTTTCAATTTAATGTCCTGGATTTAGTCTTTTAACACGTCTTTAACACTGTCTTCATACTTTTCGAACATAATTTTACTCCTGGTTATGACTACTTGTTTTTTTTCTACCTCCCGATTCAAAATTAAATTTTATGGGTGAATTTGTTTAATTTTTATCGTAAATTGTTTAACCACTTTAATTTAAAGCACTGTTTATTTTTATATTAGCACTGACTCAAAACTTTCATTCGATCTAAATTGCTGCAACAATTTCCTTGAGGACGTTACGACATTGCTGTTTGACGATGCATACCACTCTTGGAGAGTTTCCTCCCCAAAACGGTTTTAAAACACACGTCACTATAATGCAGTGGTCTATCCCCTTTTAGCCCTGCATTTTCACCATTTACTTATCGGTTTGCAACCCGGTCGGAGTTGTACCAACTGGAGTGCACTAGCACATGACCGATCCTTTCGTGGTATCTCCATACACTAAATTTTTGACGTTCTCAGACTTTGTCAACC
>JBAIZL010000004.1:230174772-230299772 GCA_036971475.1 Prosapia bicincta
TAATTGTATTACAAATACATCTTAACCTTTTTTATACGTCTACATTTATATTTAATTGTGTTCAATTTGATGTATGGGAAATTTACAAACAACTAAATTTAATAGCATAATTGTATTTCGAAACATAATTCTAATAATTGTGATTTTTGTTTTCCACGAATTATATATATTTACTTGTAGGCATAATCATTTTGATATTGGTATATATATATATATATATATATATATATATATATATATATATATATATGTATACACACTTTTATAACACACAATTTTTTTATAATATCCAAAGTATGTGTCATTGGTGAACCTATGCAATAGTGATTATTAAAGTGAATCAAAGTAGGTTAGGCCAGTAGAGTCATACGTGACTATAACTTCATTAAATTTTATATGATTAGCAAATAGGCTTGACATTTATTTAAATAAACAAGGAATGTTTGAGTAAATAAAGAAAATTATTAGGGCAATAAAATGAGAAGTTTAAAGTCAATTGAATGAAGTTTATTTAATTGAAATTTTTATAAATTGTCTAAAATGTAACGGCAGATTCAAGTCAATAATTATTGTATGAACAGTAATTAAAAACCATGTCTATTCGACTAAGTTGAGCCTTGGTTGTAAAAATTATTCAAATGTTATTTTAAAATTAGTAGTAATTTTTTGTAATAACTAAAAAGTTTTAAACAAATAAGTTTCGAAACCTATCGCGAATATGAAAAAGATATATAGATGTCAGCAATTGGTTCTTCAAAAAGGCTGGATTGTTTTGTGAATGGTTTGATCAAAGTAGGTCTACTTGTAAAATATGTTTTGTTATAATTACCCTCCCGTAGCTTCTATAGAATAGTGAATAAGAATGGTTAGCCGATTTAGAAGTGGATGTGGATTTCAATTTTCAATTGGTATTTAAGCGGTGGGAGAGTAAAGTTTTATCTAAATAGTTGGAGTTAGAGCTCGCCTATGTCTAAAGTTGGATATCTGGAGATTAGGCGCATTAACAATAATTAGCTTGTATATCTATCAGCTAATTTGTTTATATTTATTGTATTTAAAAAAATGTGCTTAAATCTATAAGATTAATATTATAAAATCAGAATATTCAAATCCAAAATTGATTTTAACATTTGCTGATATAAATGCACGTACAAACTATGACGAATAATATCAAACTTGTTCATATCAAGGAATAAACTAGCAACAATTGTTGAGTATTGTTTTGGCAAACTTGAATACTAAGAATACAAAATGAAAGTTTACTTGAGCTAACATATTGATTGTCATGAAGCACTAACTCCTCAAACTTATCCTGTATATAACACACAAGTCAAGAAAATTTTCTGGTTAAGAAAATAGTTTGACTCCTTCAGGTCATAATGGTTTGATCATGAAAAATTAACATTCAGAAAAAAATAAACTCCACTTATATTCACCCCCGCATCACATAAAGCATCTTTCTGTAGAGGTTTTCAACGATTGCCTAGTGTTCCTGCAAATATATTTTCTTACCTCTTAGTTAAAAATGTTTTTACTTAAAGGTTTCTTCTAAAAGTTTACTTTCCAATAAATTGAAATAGACTAATAGAAATTTATTAAACCGACGTAACATTACCAGCAACTAACTACTGCCATTCGTACACCTACGGGGAAATAAAATATATAATTACTACCAATTAACATCATGACAAGTAATCAGTATATAGAGCAAAGCAAACATGTATTGCTTCAAATAAATAGATTTAATTAAGCTGACACATATATTGGGGTTCCGTAAGTGAACGAGCTAGCAAATTGTAGATTCAATGATGCTAGAATTTCTAAAGGTTCTTTCAATAGTTGTCAACACCGTTTTGATTTTCATCGTATTCAAGAGCTTATTTGTAAACAAGTTGAGCTAAATCAATCTGCTATCATACTTGGTTTCATTTTCTAGACATACCAGTTATATCGAACTAGCATAAACTACGTACACTCACTCACACACACACAAACACACACACAAACACACACACACACACACACACACACACACATACACACACAGACACACACACAACATATACACACACATACAGCAACGTCCCTCCTCTCCTTTAGTTTGTTTGTTGATATCCCTTCTCGCAGAATACCAAAATTTGTTGTTTAAAAACTTATTTATAAACAAACTAAACATCTGCCAAACACCCCGCTTGTTAAACCGTGCTAAAATCCCTGAGTTACGTGTATATTTCCCGCTTGTAGGGCCAGGCCCAAAACAAGCCTATTCCTGCTGACTACTATTTAAAATAAGTATAAACTCCCCAAAATTGGTTTATCAATTATGTATGGTCTAGATATAGTCACACATGTCATTTCAATAGTCAACAGGAAAGAAACACATTTTAAATAATACACAAAATATTCACAGAGTCTTACCACCTGATGATGATCCGCAGAGACAGCAAGGGAACGTGCAGAATATGATCGTGTTTATATTACCTATTTTAAAAAGCTCCTTTGTCCTTTTAAACACAATCTGCCAGTAGATAAATCTCTGGACTTTTATAAAAAAAACCAACTAATCTTTAGGCTAGCTCATGAAGTTAGTTGAGAGAAACTCTTTAAAAACATTAGGTTTTAACTATTATCATTTAGTGAAATTTGATTAAACTTGTTTACTGATTTAATAATCATTTTCATATTAGTTGGTAAAAGCTAAACAGTTTTTATTGATTATTCAACACAGGATGAAATGCAAATACTGTTGAATTTTATAACATATTTAATTTTATTTATTTAAATAAAAAAGGAAATTTATACTTTCGAATACAACACAATTATATTAACAAAACAATTCACTAAATAATCTGTTGTTTTCATACTTTAAAATCTTATAATTTCCATTTATATCAATGACATTTACATAAACATAAAATTATTTTCCAAATTACACATAATACATATTTATCTTCTATATTGAATTGGTAAATTCGTATTTATGACACTTAATTTTTAAATTTATAATATCCAAAAAATTCTTATTTCCTTGAAAATAAATGGCTTATGGCCAAAAACCCTTTGTAAGTTTAGTATTTATCATTTGAAATATTCTGATAAATTCATTTTATTAAGCATAGAATTTATTTAAATTTTATAAAGAGTAAAGTCAATGTTTAAGCTTGAATATTTGTTTGAATTTAATAAAATTAACTGACTAAATTTGACGAAGTTGGTATCGAATAGAGAAAATGACTTGCCAAAGATGTTCCTGCCGGTCCTAGAGTCTCTCGTCTCGATTCCCTGGTCCTTGGACATCGGAAGTCGCCATCCCTGGTTCGTCGGAGGTGGTTTTTCTCCATTCCCGCGTCCTGGAGGCTGAGTCTGGAGCCTTCATTCCTTGGTAGTCCTAGACGTCGGAAGCGTTGACGTTTGGCCCATCTGGCGTGATGGCGGTCCTACTCGCGGTCCAGCATAGCGTTCCGCGGCACCTCGTATTAAAAATTTATTTCAGACTGTCTCTAAAGTCTTCGAGACCTAGTATATATAGCGGTGAATTTAACCTACCTCACCCCGCCTGCAATACTTGCTATCTTTGGATCTATTCCTTGCACAGGCAAGTCGGGCAACGATTCTGTTATAGCTTGCAGAGTTTGATTATCATTTTTGGAACACTGAAAAATGTCTATTTTATTTAAACTGCTGTAACTTTTTTGTTTTTTAAGTTTTTCAAATTTTGTTTTCACTAATGTTTATTCTGGCTTATTCTGGTTCTTTTAAAATGTCGATGAAAGTTCTACGTGGTTTGGTTCTTAAGATATCTTTTTTAAGCACTTAGAAAATTTTCGCCTAACTCCCGATGGTCAAATTTAGCTACTTATTACAAATTTATTCTTTATACCTTTTAATTTAGCTTAATTATTCTATTTAAGGTTTTATTTAATTTTTCACTCTTTATTATGTGTATAACTCCAAACTTGATTAATTTAAAAATCAACTTTATTACTTAAACACAGGATATTATTTACATCCTATTTGCCACGGTATATCAGACCGTTGCAACACACACACACACACACATATATATATATATATATATATATATATATATATATATATATATATATGAATTGCATAGAAGTAACAAAAGTGAAATAAGATAATTAAATCAGTCTAAATTAGTTAAAGTCATGAATGATGGTTTATGATTTACAAGAACTTAGTACTTTAATATTACAAATAAATAGTCAGACACTGAAAAAGAAATACATTATTGACTTAAACTTCATTTAATGTCTATAAATAACTATTTAATTTGTTTAAAGTTATTGACAGATCACTGACCAATTAATGCTAATATAAATATTATTTACGTTTCTACTTTCTATCCAAAAGTCTTTTTAAGGAGCTAAATTTATTTAAATTACTATCAAGTATAGTTTTTACATTTATAAACAATACTTGATTACGTTACAAGTATTGGTAATGAATTTGAAAACTGTAAAATATAGCTTAGTATTAAATTTATATACCTTCAGCTATTGAAATGGATTATCGGATAGGAAGTAGAAACGTAGACTGTATTTGTATCACCATGAATAGGTCTTTGATCTTTCATTAGCCTATGACACATAAATGGTTTATTTTTACGTATTTATTTTTTAGTACGATGTTATTTATTATGTCGGATGTATTTGTATTTATGTAGAGGGAGAAAATTTAATTTTGAAAACCTGATGATGTGTGGATAAAATGTTTATATTCATGTCTTTTTTCCGTAAAGAGAGGTTATTGACATGTTTACCTAGACAGCCGTTATATACAAAGGAAAAACATATGACACTCATAACAAACAATACTTACTTTAAAAAACTTTCAAAAAATTATTTATTGAGTTTAACGTATTCATTTTCTGACTGCGACACATTCTGCTGTTGGATTTATATCCTAATTGTTGTATAACATAGTGTATACTGAAGCAATGTATGCTACTACATATTTTAGGAATTAACAAAAACGAATTTCAGTGAAAATCCTTAGTGTGTTACGTAACGCGTTTGTGTTTTGTAAAATAGTGTCTGATCACCTAAATGTAATATTTGCAACTAATGTGTTACCAATAAATGTAGCAAGCTAAGGGCAGAACGTTTGTTTTATTAGTTGATCTAGATTCAAGTGGAACCAATTTCGTAAAATTCATGTTTGGTGTTTCAATGTTTTGTTGGTTTCGCCTGAGTTTAAACTAGTGTATTTGTCCGATAAGGGTTTAACATGACTCATAAAATTATTCTAGATATGATTAAAATTATTGGTTACAAAACTTTCATAAATTAATCAATGATTGCTTCAGACTTGCATCTTAGTTAAGGTACACCTCGCAGAGTTCTCTGCAACAATAAGGCTGGAGCGCAATGACGTTACTGTTTCAGTCATAAATATGAAATCTCCTTCTATCATTCTGATAACTAAACATACCACGTTGACATTAGATTTCAGTTGGATCCCTACCTGCTGAAATCATTTCATTTAGAAGATGTTCCCATTATCTGGTTTTGAAATCAATCCCAGAATTAAAGAGCACATTTTGATTATAAGACCATCACTTGGGGAATAATACAGGGGATGACAGTTTTGGAACTGTGACTATATCATTAAAGTTTTCATTTATTGTATTAAAACACTTTAACATTCAATTAATATTTTCTCTTTCAAACCCTACTTTTAGTTCCCACTCTCCCTATATATATATATATATATATATATATATATATATATATGTGTGTGTGTGTGTGTGTGTGTGTGTGTGTGTGTGTGTCTGTGTGTGTCTGTGTGTGTGTGTGTGTGTGTGTGTGTGTGTGTGTGTGTGTGTGTGTGTGTGTGTGAGTGGGTGTGTGTGTGTGTGTGTGTGAGTGTGTGTGTGTGTGTGTGTGTGTGTGTGTGTGTTTGTGTGTGTGTGTGTGTGTGTGTGTGTGTGTGTGTGTGTGTGTGTGTGTGTGTGTGTGTGTGTGTGTGTGTGTGTGTGTGTGTGTGTGTGTATTGACGTATATCGTATTCAATAGCTATTAAAATTCTTTTTTCATTCAAGTTCAAAATATTTTTTTTTAAAACATGTAGTCTTTCACATTTGATGTTGATACAGTTTTTTTTAAATAATAATTTAATCTTTGTGCAACCCAACGCTCGTTACGTCTATTATTAACCTCAGCTAGTTTGTACAGATAGGAGAAGATAAGTAATCGTCTCCACCGCTTTCAATGTAATAATAAACAAAAGATTAATAGTCCCTAAATGTTTATACTAAAATAATGACTTACTAATATTACAGAAAATTTTGCTTTTAATAGATTAATGTATAATTATTTCAATGTATAAGTTATTTACATGTAACAGTCTTTGCTTTGATATCAAAGACAGTCGCAATGTTGACTTTAACAGCAATCCCAATACTCAATATTTTCCATCACTCAAAAGCCTACCTATTTTATTTTGTTATCACACTTTCTGGAATTGATTTACTTATAGTTTACAATAAGTCACCTTATCAAGGGTTGACTTCCTAATAGACACTTCCACGTCTGACGACGAAGGCCGTTAGGCTTCTTCTAAAGTTGTATCAACGTCTACGTGCTTCTTCGCAGTAGTTTTAAAATTTATTTAAACTGCGTCCAAGTAAGATTACAGTTACAGCAAGTATGAATTTGTTGCCAAAGAAAAGTTAAACGTTTAACAACTTTACATATAAAAGTTTAGTTTTGTATACATTTAGGTTAGCTAAAATAACTGTTTAAGTGTTAGGAAATTTTAAGTAAATACAAATGCTGTAAGAGATCTTAGCTTGCCGTAGTACCGAAACTGCTTAGCTATATCTTAAAGTGAATGTGTTAGGACTAAAGTGTTTTCCTATTTGTTCTTACTATTCCTACCTTTAATTTGGAGAAGTTATCATTGTTATCTAGTAAGTTCTTATCTAATGTACGTTGATCTTAGATTCAATACGAAAAGCAGAACTAATATACTCATATACTCGTATGTGACTTTTACAACATTGTCAAACACGTAGCACAATATATATATATATATATATAGTTATTCTTCAGTTAAATGTACTTAGTAGCATGGGAATCGGTTATTATTAGAAACCATTATTTAAAACAAAAACTGCTTGCTCAAGTCAGACTTATATTGACATCAGACCATTGTTATAAATTTGTATGACAGTCCTAATTTAAGACTCCTAGCAACTTTTGAAATTGTAAAACAATCGCATTTCCAGTCATTAACCTTCTATTGACCTCAAAATCAATCTTCTATTTAACTTATGCTCGATCTATTCGGTTAACAGCCCTGTGGATAACGATGCCCTGTTGTTATACTAATGGCTTCAGGCTAACCACATATTTCTAGTAATTGCTACACTATTTCACAATATAGCAATAGGTAGATGTATATTTACAGCTACCAGTGTTATACCCTTGGTCCATATAGTTAAGTTAAAATAGCTTTATAGTAGTGATTAGGTATTGTAAATAAAGTAAATTTGATAGTTGTATCTCTTATTTTCAATCGTCCCACCTAATCCATTAAAATGTGATTTGTGAATTTCAATAGTAAAATACCACAATGAAATGTGTTTCTGAATCTCAAGACGTGTGTATTTAGCGTTTAACACAAGTAAAAGTGTTGTGTATTTCTGCAATTAAGTACATATATTTAACTATTGGATTTAACATAATGTTATTATTATTTGTTGATCAATAAGAAGTTACATCCCAAATTATAAAGTTGAGTATTTAAAATTTACGAAAGTAAAATTTACTTGGTTTTTTAATGAAAGTAAAAATATGTAAGTCTGAAATTAGTATTACTAACACAAACTGATGAAACAAATTCAGAACTTCAACATCACAGTGTTTTGAAATGCAGTGAATTAAAATTTACCTTTTAATGTAAGTTAACACCAAGAATACTATTGGAAACAACTTATTATCGCCATTTACTAGTTCGATGTACATATAAAAATTCGAAAAGAATTATAATTTTTTTGTCATCTCCAGGTTTAGGACGAGTGTAATGTCTCAGATACGTTCTATAGCCGGCCTGTTTTTATCATCTTGGAAGCCCTTCTACCTTCTGTTGGAGCTCTAAGAAAAATACAAAATTCAAGCACTTATCACTGTGATAATATTCGTTTTTTGTTGTATTTGTTAATATTCTTCTTCCATAAAATGTTGTTCATAACCGTTATGGAATCTCTTCCCTTGATTACATTACACATTTTCCATCACTAGCATACTTCGTGCTAGATATTTGAAATCAGATATATATCGAGGCTTTTAGTTTAGAATGAGCTTTTTTTCTCTTCTTTAAAGATGTATTCAATACTTTTTGAGATAACATTCGTAAGCTAACGTTTTGCTCTTTGACCTCTTTTTTTCATAACTAAACATAACATCACAGATATTTTTTTCAAGTTTATCAGAGTTAAAAAAATAGTAAATAAAAATTTCATTAAGAACATAAAAACATATAACTAACAATTTCGCTAGAATAGAAAAAAATATTTGTTCTGAAACAGTTTTTTATTTTGTAACAAAATATTGTTGTGTCAATAACAGGCAACATGTAAAAACGCCTTTCATCAATGTATTCATCAGTTTCATCAATGAATTAATATGTTTAGCTGCTCCATTCAAGTCAGGAAACTGAACAATAACGTTTTGTAATCCTCGGTTACTTGCTTGACTATATGTTTTTTTTCATTTCCATGTAGGCTATCTATATTCTTCTAATTTTTCAACTGATGAGCAACATAAAACTCTCCTCATCACTCACACAAATAGGTTCCTTTTTATCACTTCTTCCAAGAGCGTCCTCAATCGCACTACCTTACTCCAGGACGTCCTCATCTTATCTGTTTCTTCTAAAAATCAAACCTTAAGTATAGCTAACATCTTCCTCATACGACGACGCATCTTCCTCAAGAGGTTTCAAGCATACAACGAATTTCTTCCCAATCTGTTTCATTTTGTAACAAAAAATAAGTATGTTTGGCGAACAAACTAAAAAATTAGTTTTATTGGTATTCGCGGTGATCTCTCAGATTATATATCCAATTTATCCCTATAGCAAGTAAGAAATAATAATATATTACGGAAAAATAACTATATTTATTGACAATAAAAATAATTTATTACTCAAAATAATTATAAATCCGAACTCGGTCGTCTGGATCTGATAGATTGAAAATGTAACGAAAACCACTCAATGGTCTGACGAAGGTGAAAACCCTACTGACCTCTCCATTGCTATAAGCTAAAAAGACACTAGAAAGTTAAATGCTTTATTGTCACTCTCCAAGATCTGGCAAAGCAAAATATCCGTTTGTGATCTGTCAGTTCAACCGTGACCAACAAAGAGTTAGTTATACTTTTACACATTATAACTTAAACGGTATAGCGTTAAATGGAGATGTAGAATAATAAAATGTTTTTTTTTGGTGGTTGAATGTTAATTAGCCTTTTTGAAATTAGAACGTTAAAAGTTATAAAAGTGTGGGAAGGTTTTGAATGTTTTTCGAAAAATGAGGAGGAATAGAATTTGTAGTAAACCGAGATTCCGATACTTATTAAAACCTAAGTCGCTCGTTTAAAGTATTTGCACAACAAATTTATGCAAGGACGTAATATAAACGTATTTTAGATATTATTTGCATCTACCGATAGAAACAATGTCTAAACTGCTGTTTAGTTAAATTTACTGTCGCTCCAAACTATTTGAAATAAATTCATAATATTTCGTTTCACTCCTAATATGTTGTTCCACGGTTTGTTGTATCAGGTCTATGATATTTTTCTAACGAGATAGTTTAAAAAAAATACCTGATGGAAATCACTACATTTATCATATTTTTCTTCTTTAATTTATTACACAATTACTTGTTCTATTTGAAAATGATTCAAATCAGCAATTTTAAGAGTTTACTAAATACATCGTACTTTTGTTTAAATTTTCACTAATTTAGGCCTTTGTTTATAGTTGTTTTAGTTAGAAACAGTTACATTATATCTGAAAAGGTAAATTATATTTATAAACACATAAAAACGGAAATTTCTTCTTGACTATATTATGTGCAAATCACAAATCCATATTTCATACCGTTATAACTATCAAACATATATTGTTATCATATAACAATAAATCTCGATTTAGAGTTACTATCTAAAAAGCTTATTATTTTTTAATTTAGGTGAAAAGAAGGTTGAAGCGAGAAACGAATTTGAAGCAAATAACTCTGATGGAAAAATTGTCTTGAATTATATTGTAGATCGTAAAATTTAATTCAGTACATTCAGCAAAGTTAGTGTAAACAAAATGACTTCTCAGGGGTGTTTCTTGAAGCATGAAATTAATCTTTTGTGCGTGATTTCAAAGCAATACATTATTCATTTAATTATGTCAGGGTAGTATTTTACTAGAGATTATATATAAATTTAAAGTGTCTAATTTATCAATTTTTATATTCTTGTATGGAAAATTAGACCTCTAGCTGCGGCCATTTTAGTCACTTTTATCTATTAATTTCCGTCGCCCTCCAAGTTCATAGTATTTACCCTGTAAAGTACGTTGTGGTATAGGTTCGTATACTTTTATTTTTGATAGCTTCGTAACGTATTTTTTTCGGTTTGTGATTAATTGTTGTTACGTATTTAAAATTAATATAGAATCATTTCCTTTATTTTTAAAACCGCCGCCAAAGTCAGACAAAGCTCACCCGTGATAAGGTTGGTTCTGCAGTTTGAACCAGCAGAGCAAGTTAGATCTTTCGGGAGTATAGACAGATACCCCTACGTTCTAGTATACTATTATACTTTTCAATCTCCGTACCTTAGGTACTAGAATACGTGAATGTAGCTATTTTATTATTGTTTATACCGAATGTGACCAGTGCGTGGACTACGAACAAGTTTTCTGGACCGAAATCGCTTATTTAATACGCGAGTGTAATAAATGTGTATTCCATGATGCACGTAAGTACAAACTATTAGTTTATGTAATTATAATAATTATTGGTCCTCCGAAACTATTGTTACCAAACAAATTTGGTCCAGCCGGGCCGGATCTTGAGCCTTAGGACCTATATAAAAAATAAAATAAAATACAATTCATTATATGTGTTCATTCTACAATTTCGACAACTTTTTTCAAACTTTGTCTGTGCATGCAAACACTGGAAAACTAGTTCATGTCGCAGTATATGAAACAGCTGATACCTCTCTCATCTTTGTTTGGCTTTGGCGTGCATTAAAATGTTGGTTTAAATTAATTGTAAAAGCTTATGAAAAGTGATTTCAGTTGTTTATAGAAGGTTATCTCATTGAGCCTACGTCGATTTGTTGTTTACTTAGGCTTATTTATCTCTCCGTTAAATATATACGCTCATAGGCCTAATCTCTTTAAAACATTTTGTAAAATAAAATAAAAGCAGTTATCTCATCTTCTGCTATAAAACCATCATTTAATCATGGCAAAATCTTTGGCAGTTATTAAATCAAAGAAAGACAATATATTTAGTCAAATTCAATAGATTTTTGATCTAACAAAAAAAACATCTGATAAGTCAATCCTGCTAAAATTGTTGGTGCGCGCTAAATCTATAAATAGGCTTCGTGAAGAATTTCCTGATATTTTAGACATTTATCATGAACTAGAAATACAGGCTAACCCGAATTTTCAACCCAACTACGCTCCTCTTAACAGCATCAACGAGTTAGTCGATTATATTAACTCTACCGTATATTCGATAGAAGGTAAGATGTCATCAACAAGGCCTAAATGTGAAATAGTTACTCCTCAGTTACATATACGACTGCCTAAGCTTGAACTCAAGCATTTCGATGGTGAATTTCTCGAATGGATGTCATTCATTAATATATTTAACGCTAGCATTCATGAAAATGCATCGTTACCAGCAGTTTCTAAACGTCAATATTTATTAAGTGTTATCTCATTGAGCTAAATTTAATTAAATCTCTCCCTATTTCTGACGCTAATTATAAAGTGGCCTATGACTTATCAAAAGAAAGATATCACTCGCCGAGGCGGTTAGTTACTATACACCTCAATCAAATTTTAGATTTGCCCTCTGTAAACAACACGCCTAAACAAATGAGAAATTTTGTAAATTTATACTCAGAAAATATACAAGCTCTTAAAGGTCTTGACATCGATATCACTAGTAAAAATCCTTTGTTATCTGCTATGCTTTTACGAATAATGGATAGTGAACTTAGGAACCGTTTTGAAAACTTCCGTTCATCAAGTGTTACTCAACAGAGAGTTGACTCCACTACAATACCTGTAAATTATTATTAAATATTATTACCTGGAAATTATTAGGTTAAGTGAATAATGTAATGAAGTTGAAGATGCCAATCTTCATTCTCCTTTCACCTCGAAACCCTCCTCGTCTGGATCACGCACCCCCTCTGGTTCCCAAAATAAATACTTTAAACAAAAAGTATCACTGATATCCTACAATTATGGAGAAATCTCCTCCATTAAAGTTGAACCTCATCCATACTTTATATGCAGTAAAATTGACCATAAGGTATATTCCTTTCCGGACTTCAAGAGTCAGGACCCCAAATCCCGTCTCAAAATTGTAAAGGAAAAGGGGCGTTGTACCTCATGCTTAGGTACTCACCATCTTAAGGACTGTGGGTCAAAGTTTAGTTGCTACAAATGCCACAAAAATCATCATACATTATTACATTTTGAAAATCCCTCTACGCTGCAACGGACCACACCTCAAACTTCGCGTCAAGACTCTCCGACACTTCAACAGGAAATAACCCCTTCTCCAATCACTATGACCTGTCAAGAAAAGCACAATACATCTCAAATCACTAATTCTGTTCTCTTAGGCACTCTACTTGTTAAGCTTACCTCGTCTAACGGTATTACTCATGTATTTCGTGCTCTTGTTAAATCTGGCAGTCAATCTTGTTTTCTCACCGAGCGTGCTGCTCAATTATTGTGTGCTCCTCGTACTAAGACCACTCATAGTGTGGTAGGATTGTCTCAGGTACCCTTACGCTCAAAAGGTCTCACCTCAGGTGCTGTTGAAACTCTTGGGGGCAAGGTTATTTCAATTGATGAAAGTAGGACTCGCCCTAGACTGGCGCGCACCACCCCTAACTCGGCCGCTACGTAACCTAGCACTATAGGGGTAGTTTTGGATGATGCTCAAGGTCATCCCGACCATGACCCTAGACCGAGGGGTGGTTTCGAACACGTTCAGGGGGGTAGGGGGTAGTTTTTCGAAAAAAAAAAAAAAAAAATCGGCCGCTACGTAACCTGGGACTGTAGGGGTAGTTTTGGATGATGCGGGCGGTCATTGCGCACCTGATCCCAGACCCGGGGGTGGTTTCGACCGCGTCTAGAGGGGTAGGGGGTAGTTTTTCAAAATATTTTTTATTTTAACCTTACGTTGCCGCTACGTAACCTAGGACTATAGGGGTAGTTTCGGATGTTGCAGAGGCCTGACGCCGACCCTCATCCAACCCCTAAGGGTGGTTTTGACCATGCCTAGAGGGGTGGTAAACGGAAAAAACTAATTCCAACCGGCTAACCTAAGCTAGCCAAAACGGATCTAACCTAACCTAAGTGTTGGGGGACATCTCAGCTACGTTCAGGACCACCCCTGGGGTTGTCATGGACTAAAGCAGCCCTGAAAGGCCTTGATCATAGACAATGGTGCCCTTTTGGCTACGTCTAGATGTAGTTATTGGAAAACCCCGCTAGCCGAATTGTATATAACCTAACATACCCCTAGTTACAAGGGTGACCCTAGCAACGTTCAGGACCATCCCTGGGGGTTATTATGGACGAAGGCAACCCTGAAAGACCTTGATCACTGACTACGTCTAGATGTAGTTATTGGAAAACCCCGCTAGCCAAATTGTATCTAACCTAACATACTCCTAATTACAAGGGCAACAATAGCTACGTTCAGGACCATCCCTGGGGGTTATTATGGACGAAGGCAGCCCCGAAAGAACTTGATCACTGACTACGTCTAGATGTAGTTATTGGAAAACCCCGCTAGCCGAATTGTATCTAACCTAACAGACCCCTGGTTACAAGGGCGATCTCAGCAACGAACAGGACCACCCCTAGGGGTTGTTATGGATGAAGTTGGCTCTGTAACGCCATGATCATAGACTATGGGTTATTTGACCGTGTCTAGAGATAGTTTTTGGAAAAACCCTAATCAGGCAAGCTTATGACGTAACAACCGCCCCTAGGACAGCCACGTTCAGGACCCGCCCCGGAGGTGGCTACCGGCGAGGGGTTAAATTGTGGAAAGATTTTATATACATGACGATGTATCTTCGCTCGAATGACTCTAGGTAGTAAGCCCACCGCTATAACGATGTGTTCGAAACGGGGCAAACGGTTATCATTGCCAAACTCAAATTTTGTCTATGCTACATTGCGACAAAGCCTTATGTTGGAAGACGCCTGACCGTGTGCCAGACGTGTACAGACAACGATAACGCAATATCAGAAAACCGCAATGATAACCGGTGACCGCTATAGCAAGCCTAAAACACGTACGGCTATGTCGATTTGATTACTGCATCGATATACTATGTAATATCGTTATACCATGGCATACATATATAATAAAAAGTCAGCTATGTATACACCCTACAGCCAAAAATGTGTTTAAATATAATCGTATTAGGCTGATACAGTTTAAGTAAACAGATAGCTACTATGTATATATTCTATAATGTAAATAGGTTTAGATATAAAGGTCTATGGAGAAACACTAATAACGAGGTCTATCACATAACATGAATAAATATATGCTATAAAACGAACCCAACTATCTATGCAACAGAGTGGTTTAGCAATATAAACATATAATTCTGGATAAGGCCAACGATATAAGGATCCGAAAAGGGTAGGTATATGAAATAATATATACAATAAGTATATTCAGCATGACGATATATTAAACAAACTTTTAAAATAATTTTACAGTGCATAGATATAAATTGTTCCTCAATATTACAAATATAATTTAAATATATCGATGATCCGGGATCTGCAATGTGGGCAGCGAATACATCTTGAGAGACAGGTTAAGCAAAAGACATGTCCGCAAGGCGTGGCAACAGCGTTGCGAGGGTTCTCACAACATATAATGCATAAGCCAAACTCTGCCGGTCGTGGCTTAAGGCAAAAAAGTCAATTAGTAACAACTGTATATACATATACAAATCCTGAAAGAAACAATATGTTAGTAAATAGGTCCAGATATCCTGAAAGAAAAGCCAATTGAAATAATATGAAAATCCACCTACATTATTGGTACGCTGGACAGTGTAGTCTCCAGCCACCACAATATCCTTTAGGAACCGTCTCGTCATGCCCCAAACGTTATACGCAAAGGTCCGGCTTGTCTTGTAGTAAGATTTTGAGGCAGCCGTCCGCAGATCCCTAATTGCCAGCTGGAGCTGCATTAAGGTGTAATCCAGCGTCTGTATGCATGTGCGGGGTGAAGGCGGGTTCCTAGGTGGATGAGAAACCATCAGGAAATCGTGCAGGCGAAACTAAAACGAATCATCACAACTATAGCAGGGTCTATGGTCTTCCTCCTCGCTGTCCGTATCAATGCCAGGCGGACGGGTAGGTAATTCTCCTGGAGACGAGCCCATAGGTAGTAGTAGAGGCGAATAGGATAGTGAAGAATCTGAAAGCGCAGTGTACGCCTAGAAAAAAAGAATCTAAATAAACTACCATTGAATATATTCTATGATCTAGGCTTCAGATAATTTGAACATGACGCTACCTCGTGTCCAAAATATGTATTAAGCGCTGTTGAATATAGACTACCACTCATTCAATATACTGTGTGATCTAATGTTGAACATAATTTGAAAAAGGCCTGACATTAACATATAATATCTCGTATCCAATATATATATTAAACGCTAATGAAAATAAAACTACCATTCACTCAATATATTCTATGATCTAGGCTTCGGGTAATTTGAAAATGACGCTACCTCGTGTCCAAAATATATATTAAACGCTATTGAAAACAGATTACCATTCATTCAATATAAAGTGTGATCTAGGCTTTACATAATTTGAAAAAGGCCTGACATTAACATATAATATCTCGTATCCAAAATATATATTAAACGCTAATGAAAATAAACTACCACTCAATATATTCTATGATCTAGGCTTCAGATAATTTGAACATGACGCTACCTTGTGTCCAAAATATGTATTAAGCGCTGTTGAAAATAGACTACCACTCATTCACTATACTGTGTGATCTAAGCCTTACAAAAATTGAAAAAGACGTGACATTAACATATAATATCTCGTGTTCAAAATATATATTAAACGTTATTGAAAATACACCACCACTCATTCAATATAGTGTATGACCTAGGCATTACAAAAAAATGAAGTGTGAAAATATTCTCTCCTATAAATAAACACCTATTGTGTCATCTAGACTTAACTCAATTTGAAAAAAGACTAGGTACTTACAATGCGAGTGTTTATAGGTTGTCGTGACGCCATCTCTCGTGAATGTATGATCTACAGATTAACGGATCACAATAGTTGATCAAAGTCTCCTTCGGGGTCGATTGTAGAAAGTCTTCAAAACTAAATAACGGGCAAATATTATTACACAGACCGGTAAAATTTAATAAAGTTGAAAATTGTCCTCTCACTCTAAACACAGACTATGCAAAAACACTATATCTCCACCTGTATTATACATAGCTGTGGAAGAGTCCATTTGAGAGGTGAGTGGACGAGTCCAAGCAAGTTGGACTGATCCATAATTACGTCACAACCACGACTGTTGATTACAACAAAGCGGGCGATGCTGTTTGTAGAGGTAAACACATCGTATCCGATGAGAAGTTTAAATACAAGTTAACACATAATATAAAATGCACGGTCCGACTAGGGCCTAACAAACAGTATCCGATGAGCAGATTGACTATGATTATCACATGAGTAGGTTGATTACAAACTAACACATAATATTCATTGCATAGTCTGGCAAATGGTTATTAAATAGTACCTGTTGCATAGCTAGGCTAATGCGTATCACATAGTATCCGATGAATGGCTTGACTAGGGGCAACACACAGTATTCGATGCACAGCCCTACGAAGGGTTAACATATAATATCCATTGCATGGCTTGGGTAATATATATAATTAGCCTACAATATGTGTTATGTATGTAAACCCACATATTATGCTAAGCCGGCTACCCATACATATGGATTTATGGTAATGCAAGAGTAAGCCTAAGTGTAACCCATACCCTGACAACAGATACCTAGCCTCACCATAGCCTACAGGGCCTGACAACATACCTGGCCTGACCATAGGCTACATAGCTAGACAATAGATACCCAACCCTGAATCAAATACATACCCTGACAACCGATACATGGCCTAACAACAGAGCTAGATCAAATGGCTAACGTTTCAACTATACAACACTACGCTAAACTTAGCCGACCAACATACACGAAGTTCAAACGAACGACATTGACACCAAGCTCAAATAGGCTACGGCCAGATCAACGTTTCAGCTAATGGGTTATGGTTAGTGAAGGCACTGGCAAAAGCCTTAGGCCTTAGACAATATATAGATAGCTACCAACGCTTACCAAAATATCTCACAAATTGTCTAGGTATGTTGTATCAATTACAGCATACTAACTAAGGTAAAGCTACCTTGGAGGTAGGCCCAAGGTAACGCTACCTTGAGGCCATAGGTAAAGACACCGTCGAGTTAGGTCGTAGGTATAGCCACCCAGGAGTCAGGTCTTAGGTGAAGCCAGTTTGGAGTGGTAAAAAAACTACCAATCACAATAGTATACATCCTGTATTAAGCCATTATGTGTGTTACGCAACAAGCTAGTAAGCAAGGACACCTACATTCTCTCTGTATTAATCCAATATCTATGTTACCCTACATTAGCCTACAGATTGTGTTTAGCCAATATCCACGTAAACCTGTATTAAGTATATATGGCTGTTAACCTACATAGGCATACATATTGTGTTAGGTCGAAATACCTGTAAATCTACACACATTCTGTATTAAACCAATATGCATGATACGGTACATAGGCCTACAAGTCAATAAACAGTGTTATTACGCTTCATTGCAGGTGTAGATCATACACACAGCTCGACAATGCTTGTTTAAAACCTTTACAGTAATATTGTTACGACCGCAATAGCACACTCTGGACATAACCGCAGCAAATGACGTCAAACTCAATGTCGGTCAAGACGACGTCCGGACAGTCATCTGTATAGGATTAACTTGCCACCTATATTTGCTATCTACAGGACAGTTACATACCAGTGCCTATGATCATGTTCTGACGCTAGTCATTTAACAATTTCTCAATGGGTGTGCATTGAACCATCAAGAGTACAGACATCCGCTACGCTAAGAGTCTAATGCAGTGTGTTCCCTCAAGCGACTATGTTTACATGTGCTTGCACTTAATGCAAAGGTCAACACAGGATAAGGTAATTAGTAATAGTCATTTGACAATAGAAAGGTATAATTACAATAACATTATGATCTGAACAATGTACAAAACTAAACATTCATTCTTAACTCTAATTACAATTGCTTTATACACAATTAAAAAAGTTTAGACATATCTAGGTAATTAATACATCAACTATAGACACTAGCTTAGACATATCTCATAAATATTCCAATCACATGGCATAATTTAGGCTAAATACAATTCATGTCATAGGTCTAATGCTAAATCTAACAAAAATATAAACTGATTAGGGCAAAACACAGCAAAGTCATAGATAGTATTCTAATTACTTTACATAAACATATGTGTGAAAAAATCAACATTCGTCAGCTATTCATATTGTTTACTCATTCGTGGAATTTTGTAGCCATAAGTTGGTTAGTCTGAATATTTATAGAAAACATAGCAAATCATTGTGCATAATTAATACTTATATATAATCTAGTTGAATATTTATACAATATATAGATAATCAATGTGCATAATTAATACATATATAATCTAGCTTCTGCTTAACAGACTGTTTATACAATATATAGATAATCATTATTATTATGTTTACCTAATCACTAGACAGTAAACAATGTGAATAAATAATACCTATATATAATCTAGCTTTTGTTAGGCTGAATTACAATATGTTTATCTAACCATTTTACAGAATTAATACAAATTAATCTATTAGCGTTTGTCAAGTTGAATATTTACAGCGCGTAGCTATTCGCTCATGCGTGGACGTTTGTAACCGTAGGGCAGTGTGTTGTATCCGTCGTCCTCGTCCAATTTCCTCTTTGCACCAGTTAACCTGAATATTTTACTTTCAGACGTGGTGATGACGTCACGATCTTCTGTGCGACGTATCCTATCACTGGTGGTTACTATAGTATCGCTACCCTCCAAAACCATCCGTTTCATCGATTCAAAATTGACCGAGGCTGATGTGCCGAGATTGAGAGTCAATCCCTTGACCTTGCACACGGTCACGTGTTTGTTTTTATTTGTAGACCATACTTTGTAGGCGTAGACTTTAGGACCTACAGAGACGAATTCGGTGATGTAGGAACCATGGCCGTATTCCGAGAGCTCGTCAGTCATCTGGCCTAAATAATCTCCAGTCACCACTCTTGGCAATCCCTCCCTATGAAGGTATACCACACTGTCTGTATCCTTGTAGATAAGTTGAGGGCCGAGAGCGTCCATATATTCGTAAAGCTTTAACCGGGCGTGGGCGGTGGTGTATACGGCCAGCACAACGTTGACGGTGGGCAGTATTTCGCAAACGTCATCCGCAAACTGCCAATTCACAACCAATACGTCTTCGTTTACTTCCTGAATGTGGTTGACGTCAATGGATGGGCTCTGCAGCATTTTAAACAGTTCCTGAGGCTCCCTGATAATCGACGTTTTAGTCTGGTTCTCCCTCTGTCCAAATTTTCCCCAAAACGAGTTCAACATTAGTTTGGCCAGTGAGCGGGATCCTTCATTCTTGGCGATCTTTGTTTGATCCAAACGGACACCCTCGTTGGTGAAATAATCTTCTACATACTTTGCCTTGTCCTCTTCAGTTTTGCACCAGCCGGGGTAGCCTGACGCTTCCTGTTTCATCTTTAGAAATTTATTAATAAAATCTTTAAACAGGCCGTCGTTCCCTGAAGCCATCTCGTACTGCCACATCTCGTGCATTTCCACAACAACATAGCCCTTCTCTACAGCTTTGCGTATCTCGTCCATGGTCCATGTGCCCGTCAGAGCGCTCTCGTCCACCGTATGGTCGCAATCGCCAGGATTCAGAGTTTCGCCGCATGTCCGACATAGTACAAACATCAGCTTGTTGTTCATCTTTAGCGGCAATACGGGGTGGTAGAGCGATGTAGGCGGCAGAATTGTGCACTTGAGCAACCCTTCGGCGCTCATCCCCAGTTTCCTGCATTCGTCGTTGCCGACGGCCAGCTTTGGATGTCCAATCGGGTATTTTCCATACTTGCATACCCAAGGGTAGAGGGAACACACGTCGGCGTACTGGATGGTTTCGTCCTCTTTAGCGGCGCAGAAGGTCTTTATATTTCCAGTTCTGCCGCCGAAGAATGCGTGGCGGGGGTTGAGAGGCGCTGCGTCGAGGACGGGTCGATTGTCGAGGTAATCCATGGACTTGTCGTCCTTCTTCTGCTGCCTAAATACACACTCCCACATCTCGACGACCTGGTAGCCGGCCTGTGAGATTTTAGCGTTCTTGGCCCTTGTCCTTTCGAGGCGTGCGTTGTGCGTGTCCGCCGGATCGTCCTCCAGGGCAGCGTCACGTCCATTGGGGAAGCACTTGGGGCAGCCGTGGAACCAGCATCCTTGGAACTCGTACACCGTGTTTGTCTCTGTGCACAGCCCGTCGACCTTTAGGCCGTCGACCTTCATCTCTCGGCCGTTACCTGCATGACTTATTCGCAGGTTGCCCTCTGTTTCGAGCCACAGCAACCATTGCAGAGCTATATACGATTGTTTATCGGCCAGGCGGTAGCCAGTTTTCGGTAGTATGGCTATGGTGTTTGGTTTCAGAAAGTTCCTTCTAAATGCCAGGTTACATGCGCTGGCGATAGTCACCGCCTCTAGAAACGGATCAACATTGCACTCTTGTAGGAAGCAGGCCCTGAATTTCAGGCACGCCTGTGCCAGGATCTCCACGTCCGATAGGCAGTACTCGAATATCTCCTTTTGAAAGTCAAAGACGTACTCGTTGCGCACCTGCTCGTCGTGCCATCGTGTGAACTCTTCGTGATTCTTGTCAAACATGGAGTCGGGGCAATAGTACTCTTTGGCAGGCATGGGGCCTACATACGTTTGGTTTGCCAGGGTGTTGAACAGGTGCGGAAAGTATCCCTTTTTCTTTTCCAGAGGCAGATCGAAAGCTTTAGGCAGTTTAGACAGAGCCATAGGCATGTAGTTGAGAGAGTCAATGAACTTTGTGTTATCAATCTCCATGAGGATGACCTTGGTACCTCGCATAATCAGGTCAGGTGTAAACTGTGTCTCTTCTATTACGTACTTTAGGATAAACTGGAAGTCAAAGGCCTGGCCGTTGTGAGCGATAACAATCACCTTTTTGTACGCTTTTCGCACTTCCATTAGGTACGCCATGAACCCGTTGATGGGATCCTCTCTGAACACTCTGGTTCTATCCGTGCACTGTAGGCAGGCGCCGCCGCCGTTCATACACATCCAACAGTATTGCTGGGATACGCACAGGTTGACTCGATGCACACGAGCGTCGTTAATGACTTCGTCTTGTCGAGTTTCAAGATCAAAAAAGACAAACAGAAAGTTGGTTGATTGCGGGCGACGTGTATCGATTCTCATGTAGCACAGATGACCTGCAGGCATGTAATCCTTACACACTTTACAATAGTTCTCGCCGCACACGTGAGGAGCCTTTCTTAGCCTTGTTAGAATGTATCTATTACAGTCTGGGCACTTTCTTATAGCCCGGCATACGCTCTTCATGTGCGCCTTAAAACAAGCTCTATTTTGAAACTGTCTATTGCAGTCGCCACACAGGATGCCTTCGTCTTCAAGCACACACGGCGGGGTCCTCTTGCAAGAGTTGCATTGGGCTGAGCATCTATGGCGTAGGCGCACGTTGTATGGAACATGACACAATTCGCAATAGTAACTACAAGCGAACGCACTTGTCAGACTTGTAACAACATTGAAGTGGTTGGTGTGATATAACAAGTTTAGCCTGTGCTTGGGGTTCTGAACGTCCCCTTCAAAGTAAATATCACGACCTTTGCAGCCGTAATTGTAGACGGTAATTTTATAATCGGAGAGTAAATCTTGAAACTGTTGCAACTCTCGAATGCCTGCACAACCTTCTCCTATCTGCACCCCTGCGTCCGTCATTAGCTGGTTTGCTCTGTTGGTTTGACGTTTGCATCTGTCCCTACACACAAGCTTGTACTCTGGGTCTCTTGACGCATGCGCTATAGCTACAACCAGAGCACGGGGTAAACAGAGGTCTGTGTTTTTAATCGTAACAATCCCTTTCCTACGGTGCGATTCTTCTACGAAGTTATTATACAGTCCGGGTCTTGCACGCCCTCGCCCTACAGGTACTTTGACCTTGGTACAGGTGATTCTGAAGGTGTCGTCGGCTTTAAATGTATTTGCATTGCTCTGGATTATTGAGCCGAGGATGTTAAACAGGGCGTCCACAGTTGTCGCAGAGGCAGCTCTAAATGCAATATATTCAGGGGCGTGGTTTCGGAGATTTAAGCTCTGCATGGTGAAGCCCAGTTGTATGTCTTCGGTAGCGTTGTTCTTCATCGTCTCCAGGATTTCCTCTAGTCCTCGTCTCACCCACATCAGCTCCGCTGGTACGGGGTTAAAGTTGAATGTCACTCTAGTACCGTTCAAACGGAATTTTCGTACATATGTCTGTTCCGTTGATACAACACGAACGGCCATTTTACAGATATAATTCACTATAATAGATCTTAAATTAACACAGGTATATTCAAATTGATTCTATGTGAAATAGTTTTGAGAAAATAACTAGAATAGGATTACTAAGATTGACAATGGTATATGTTGAACATTTTAAAATTAAATCTAGTTGTTTGATAATACTCGCATTTGTTAGATAATTATTAAAATATTGTGATTAATTTGTTTTCATAAATATTCAGATCAACAATGATATTAGATTATACGAGTTATTCGACTCACAAGTCGCTCTGATTAGCGATTGCTTTAATATAGGCTACAGATTTCCCACGAGAAAAGTAACAAAAGATAGCTTACCAGAATGTTTCTTCTTCCAAAGCTGTATAGCAAGTATTGTTTTTCGCGATGAGATTTATACTTCATAGACGCCTGCCCCTCCATACCAAATGGGATCTCCCGCCGAGATTAATAGAGAACGGTCCATCTCGAATGGACTCGTCCACCCCTCTCGAATGGACTCTTCCTCGGCTATTTGTTTACTTTACTAGCATGCGTAATAAATCGATACGTTTGTTGACACAATTACAATAGCCTTGCTTCACAACAACAACACAGCTGTGCGGGTTATAGCGGTCACCAGGTGTCTTTGCGGTTCTATGCGTTATCTCTGCATGGTTGCAAATGTAGGTTAGGCTTGTTCACTCAGGCTATAAGGCTTTGTTACACTGTTTCGCCTCTAAAAGGTAGGCCATACTCTATATGTTTTTTGATAATCTGTAGCGCGGGTCGCTAGCTAGTCATGGATCATAGCCCACTGTTTTGTTTAGCAATCAACCTGTGGCCCTCGTTACCTGGGCTCCCAGGGTGGGCCCTGGGATAATTCGAGCTTTGATATTTCATATATTAATCAATTACATCTCACGATATCCCCCACGTTGGTAGCCACCTCAGGGGCGGATCCTGAGGCTGTCCGTGGGTCAGGTTGTTACGTCATAGGCTTGCCTGATTAGGTTTTATTCCAATAACCACCTCTAGACGTAGTCACCCCTGGTCCATGCTCAAGGTCTTTCAGGGCTGCCTTCGTCCATAATACCCCCCAGGGATGGTCCTGAAAGTAGCTAATGTTGCCCTTGTAACCAGGGGTCTGTTAGGTTAGATACAATTCGGCTAGCGGGGTTTTCCAATAACTACATCTAGACGTAGTCAGTGATCAAGGTCTTTCGGGGCTGCCTTCGTCCATAATAACCCCCAGGGATGGTCCTGAACGTAGCTATTGTTGCCCTTGTAATTAGGAGTATGTTAGGTTAGATACAATTTGGCTAGCGGGGTTTTCCAATAACTACATCTAGACGTAGTCAGTGATCAAGGTCTTTCAGGGTTGCCTTCGTCCATAATAACCCCCAGGGATGGTCCTGAACGTTGCTAGGGTCACCCTTGTAACTAGGGGTATGTTAGGTTATATACAATTCGGCTAGCGGGGTTTTCCAATAACTACATCTAGACGTAGCCAAAAGGGCACCATTGTCTATGATCAAGGCCTTTCAGGGCTGCTTTAGTCCATAACAACCCCTCGGGGATGGTCCTAAACGTAGCTGAGATGTCCCCCAACACTTAGGTTAGGTTAGATCCGTTTTGGCTAGCTTAGGTTAGCCGGTTGGAATTAGTTTTTTCCGTTTACCACCCCTCTAGGCATGGTCAAAACCACCCTTAGGGGTTGGATGAGGGTCGGCGTCAGGCCTCTGCAACATCCGAAACTACCCCTATAGTCCTAGGTTACGTAGCGGCCACGTAAGGTTAAAATAAAAAATATTTTGAAAAACTACCCCTACCCCTCTAGACGCGGTCGAAACCACCCCCGGGTCTGGGATCAGGTGCGCAATGACCGCCCGCATCATCCAAAACTACCCCTACAGTCCTAGGTTACGTAGCGGCCGATTTTTTTTTTTTTTCGAAAAACTACCCCCCTACCCCTCTAGACGTGGACAAAACCACCCCTTGGTCTAGGGTCACGGCCGGGATGACCTTGAGCATCATCCAAAACTACCCCTATAGTCCTAGGTTACGTAGCAGCCGAGTTTAGGGGTGGGCGCGCCAAAGTGCCTTCACTTCTACTAATGAAAGATTTTTAATATTGGAAAAAATATGTGTTAACCTACCAAGCACACAAGTAGACTCTGAAGTTCTTTCCAAGGTTCGTCCTTATGTTTTGGCAGACCCTACGTTTCACTTGCCAGGATGCATTGACGTTCTTCTTGGTGGTGCTTTATTTCCACTCATACTTACTCAAGAGGCTTATAACCTCGGACCTGGTTTACCCATGCTAATAGGCACACACTTTGGCTATTTAGTAATGGGTAACTCACCATGTCTTTCTGGCAGTGAACTTCATAGTAACTCCAGCTCTCAATTATCAACTACACTTCTTTACAATGACAACGACATTGACCTTTAAGACTCACTACAAAGGTTTTGGCAACAGGAAGAACCCCCTGATGTGTCTAAGCTTTCTCAAGAAGATACATTATGTGAAGATCACTTTCTCGCCACTCATACTCGGGACCAATCTGGCCGATATTGCGTCCGACTACCATTCAAGACTGAACATCCTCCTCTGGGTGAATCTCGTTTAAATGCAGAAAAAAGACTGCAATCTCTAGAGAAGACATTTAGTGCTCAACCTCAATTTAAATCCCTATATACTGATTTTATGGCTGACTACTTAGCCTCTCGTCACATGGTATACGCTCATATTACTGATCTAACTGTACCTCATTACTTCCTTCCTCACCATGGTGTTTTAAAGGAGTCTAGCAGCACAACTCGTTTTCGTACTGTATTTGATGCTAGTTCTGAAACCTCTAATGGTATTTCTATTAATAATATTTTATTAACAGGCAAAAAGATGCAAACGAATATTTGTGATTTATTACTAAATTTTCGGATTCATAACGTTTTTTTTTCTTGTGACATTCGTCAAATGTATAGACAGGTAAAAATGCACCCGGATGACCAGTGCTATCAGATGATCTTATGGCGTGAAAGTCCAGATCAGCCCTCTTTAATCTACAAGCTCACGACAGTGACTTACGGAGTGAATTGTTCACCGTATCTTGCCATTAGAACCTTACATCAGCTCGCTGCAGACGAAGGCGACTCCTATCCTGAAGCTGCAAATATTCTACGCACGAAGACGTTCGTAGATGACATCATCTCTAGAGCTGACTCTGAAGAAAAGGCTTTGAGCCTACGTAAGCAACTCATCTCGCTCCTGGCTCGTGGAGGCTTTGAACTACGCAAATGGACATCTAACTCCAGTCAACTGCTGCAAGATCTTCCTGATGCTCTTTTAGAGACCCCTGTATTCCTTCAAGGCAGTAAACAACCACATTTCACTATATTAGGTCTTCACTGGTCACCCTCTACCGATACGTTTACCTATAATTTGAAATTTCCTCACAATTCCAGGACTAAACGTCAAATTCTCGGTATCATTGCCCAGATTTACGATCCTTGTGACTTTCTCTCACCCATTGTTATGTGGGCCAAACGTTTTATGCAACTACTCTGGATCAAAGGATTGAACTGGGATGAACCACTTCCATCTGAACAATTGAAATTATGGCAAACCGAACGTTTATGCCACCGTCGTTTACTTGAGATGCCAACTTAGCGACGACTCTGTGTTAATTCGGCAAGTAATATCGAAGACTCGGGTAGCCCCTCTGAAAAGGCTCACGGTACCTCGATTAGAGCTAAGTGCAGCTCATTTTCTCGCCCAACTAGTGGGATATGTTACATCTCTTTTTGAAAAAAGAGTGGAATTTTCTTCTGTATTTCTATGGTGTGATTCGACAGTAACACTGACATGGTTACAAACACCTCTTCATCGATTGAAGACGTTTGTCGCAAACCGGGTAGCCCAGATACAAGAATTAGTGCCTTGTCATAACTGGAGACACGTAGCGAGTGAAGATAATCCTGCTGATTGCGCGTCGCGTGGTTTACTTCCTAAAGATTTACCACAGCACTCATTATGGTGGTACGGCCCCTTTTGGCTACAAAAATCTAATGATAACTGGCCTGTATCTCATTTTACACAGGAGAAGAGATAGCCATTTCACCTATATCTCTCATATCTACTGCTCCTCATGAATGGGAGCTCCTCACTCAATTATCTCACTTTAGCCGACTCCAGCGTGTGTTGGCTTATATTTTGCGGTTTACTCATAACGCTCGTCATTCAAGAAAGCTCGATGGTCCTCTCAACACTCTGGAAATGAGAGCGACAAGACTGGAAATTTTCAAGATGGTTCAAGAATCAGCGTTCAGAGACTACATCGTTGCCATGAAGAAGGATCCAACTACACCTGCCTCGTCACAACTCCGCCGACTCTCTCCTTTTCTCGACAAGGATGATATCCTACGCGTAGGAGGACGTCTCAACGCTTTAAAACTTCCTACGGATGTGCAAAATCCTGTGATTTTGCCCAAACGACATCATGGCGTCAACCTTCTTATTGATTTTTATCATCGAAGATACTTATACTCGGGAGCTCAATTGACTCAATCACTTCTTGCACAGGAGGTGTGGATACTCTCGGCCCGAAGTGTAATACGCACTCGCATTTTTCAGTGTGTTGTATGTTTCCGACACAAGCCTCACAATAAATCTCCGCTCATGGGTGATTTAGCAAAAGCAAGATTAACTCCTTCTCGTCCGTTTCTCAACACCGGAATTGACTATGGAGGTCCTTTTAACATCAAAATGGACAATTTGCGCCCGATTCGCTTGACAAAAGCATATATTTCTAGCTTTGTTTGCCTTGTGACAAAGGCTGTACACATTGTAATAGTATCGGACCTATGGACAGATGGGTTTATTGCCGCTCTCACCCGATTTGTGTCTAGACGCGGTCTTTGCACAAATATTTATTCTGACTGTGGAACGAATTTCGTTGGAGCGAATAATGCTTTACAAAATCTCATCATCTCTTCAGTCCGAACCCCTCTTGCTGAATTCTCATTACAACACAATATCAACTTTCATTTCAACCCGCCTGCAGCTCATCATCAAGGTGGTCTTTGGGAAGCAGCAATCAAGAGTGCAAAACATCACCTCCGACGTGTCATCGATGAACATATTTGAACTATATGTAAATTTTCCACTCTCACAAGTCAAGTAGAGGCTATTTTGAATTCGAGACCTCTCACACCTCTGTCAAACGACGCCTCACACCTCAATGCACTCACCCCGGGTCACTTCCTAATAGGATCTTCATTGGTTTCAGTTTCAGAAGAGGATCTTTTCAACGTTCCTGCCAACCGACTCAAGCACTGGCAGCTAATCAAGGCCTTTCACCAGCGTATTTGCCAGAGATGGCATCTAGAATATATCCATACTCTTCAGCAAAGTGGAACGTGCCAACTGTCAACATGCGCGTCGGCGACCTCGTGTTAGTGGATCACCCTGCACCACCTCTCGCATGGCCTCTGGCTAGGATAAGTAGTGTTTCTCCAGGAAAGGATGGTGTAGTAAGAGTGGTTCATTTGAAGACAAAGCAGGGAACCTTGACAAGACCTGCTCACAAGGTTTTCCCTCTACCTCTACGCTCATAATGAACTTGCGCCATAGTGTGCTCAATTTTGTAAAAGAGATATTTTTATGTTCCTTTATGAACTTTTTATTTTTTATAAACTCTCAAGATAATATATTTGTGTTAGTTCTCTTTGAATCCTAGAAGGATTCAAGGCCCCCGGTATGTTACGTATTTAAAATTAATATAGACTCATTTCCTTTATTTTAAACCCGCCGCCAAAGTCAGACAAAGCTCACCCGTGATAAGGTTGGTTCTGCAGTTTGAACCAGCAGAGCAAGTTAGACATTTCGGGAGTGTAGACAGATACCCCTACGTTCTATCTAGTATACTATTATACTTTTCAATCTCCGTACCTTAGGTACTAGAATACGGGAATGTAATTATTTTATTGATGTTTATACCGAATGTGACCAGTGCGTGGAATACGAACAAGTTTTCTGGCCAGAAATCGCTTATTTAATACGCGAGTGTAATAAGTGTGTATCCCATGGTGCACGTAAGTACAAACTATTAGTTTATATAATTATAATAATTATTGGTCCTCCGAAACTATTGTTACCAAACAATTGTACTGTGACATTTGAAGAGATATATTACTAACAAGGTATTTTTTTGCATTTTACAATCGATTTTAGAATTAGTTTATTTACTCATAATATTTCATGATTACTAATTTCTACATTTTCAAGAATTCAATGTCTGGTTTAACTATACCAATTATTATGCACACACACACACACACACACACATACTATAAAGAACCCTCAACCACCCCACTCAATTCGGTTCGGGTTATACCAGATGATAACATGTTTTAACTAGCCAAAACCCAACTACGGTCAACTTCAAAACGAGTTTGTTTAACAAGATACTGCCATGTTTCTGTAATCATATAAGACAGTATATTGTCACTGCTAAAAACGCACATATTAAAAAAAAACACTGAAACGTATAGACTCTTTTACCATTCACCAATTTTTTGAGCCAATTCCAGTGAGGTCGTGCAAAGTATGATCCTGCCTAACTATGCATTATCAGACGTCTTTGTTATTTTAAGCAGGATCGTCTAGTGGAACTATTCCCCTGAATTTATATAAAAACCAACTAGCTTTTCAGCCAGCTCAATATTTATTAATTTATTGATCTTAAGTTTGAGTTCCTATGGTGTTGCTCCAGAACAATATATAAAAACATCTATTTATCAGCACTTGCTAATATAAAATTTTAGAAAAAAATTTAAATATGGTTTAGCAACCAATAAATCTAATATTCTGCTAGTTTTTAATCTTTTGTCAACAAAAGATATTTTAGAAAAAATTTTAACTGATTTTTTTTAACAAAACTTTAATGAAATTATTAATATACTGATCTTCGTTTCTGTTAGAAATATTTCTATATATTTGAGTATAGATTTCTGTTTTAAAAGCCATACAATATTTTATTCTATTGACGCGTTTCGGAGTACCACCAATTTCAAAAACTAAATCGTATTGTTTACCCGAGACTTGTGATCGTCTTTGTATAAGGGGCGTGGATAGTAAAGACGAGCTCAAAGTTTGGGCGAACAGTACGATTTAGGATTTTAAAAAGTAGTCACTTCGAAACGTGTCAACAAAGAAAAATATTGTATCGTTAGGAAAGGCAGAAAACTGCACTGAAATACATAAATAACTTTAATAGTTTTAATTCTGTAAAATCTACTAAAACTATAACATAAGAATATTTTTTTTTGTTTTTTACTGTAATGCTTCTTATCTTTTGCCATTTCTAACGAAACTGTAAACATTTAATTCATATTAATTTTCAATTTATGTAATTTTCTGGCAGCTTTAATTTCTTTTAAAAATATTTAAATTATAGTTTAAAATCATAGTCCTTTGTTATTGTTCCTATTATTTTTATAGGCGAAAATATTTATTTCTTCAAATAAATCAGTTTATTCCATTTAATAGGATTGCTAACAATCTTCGTATATAAAACTATTTTCTCTTGCAATATTTAACTTTGAAAACCAATATTTATTTATAATACTTTTTTAAATTAATTTTTGTATTGTAAGAGAGTGGTTGCTCTTTAATAAATTCGATATTGTTGACTGCTATTTCACGAAAATGCTAATTTACATTTAATATTACTGCATTACTTAAGCTTTCACAAAACTCTTGTCCCTTGGTCTAGATATGACAAGTAAACAAATTTTCAAAATGGCCCTAACTGCAAATATAAATGAAATATAATGGAATTTCCCAATGAAAATAATTTCCCAATATATATATATATATATATATATATATATATATATATATATATATATATATTAAAACAACATAGGGTATTCAAATACAAGAATATTTATTATTTTATATCCAAAGCTTTTCGTAGGCAAACAGTACCAAAATCATCAGGAATGAAAATTACAGGAATTTGATTGTAATTCTCATTCCTGATGATGTTGGTACTGTTTGCCAACGAAAAGCTTTGGATATAAAATAATAAATATTCTTGTATTTGAATAACCTATGTTGTTTAAAATTATTAAACAAGAAAACGTATTTTATATTTATATATATATATATATATATATATATATATATATATATATATATATGTGTGTGTGTGTGTGTGTGTGTGTGTGAATGTTTGGATTTTTAAGTCTGTTAATTTAAGTTATGTTATTATTTCATGTCTTTCTTATATAAAATGTATGTGTTTTTTTACAAATGATTCTTGTTTATGTCTAATGTTTTGATGACAAAAAATAAATAATACAAATCAATTCAGTAAATTAAATTTGAAAGTGGATAAATTTATAAAATAAACTTAGGTAAAAAACTATAAAAATCTGATTTTTTAATGAAAACAAAATAATGAATATATAAAAGTAGATTAAATTAACAATTAATATGGAAATGTTTAAACTTATTTTAAAATTAAAAGTAAACTACTAAAGTGAACAATTAATGTAATTGTTTTTGAAATATAAATTTCAAATATTTTTGTGAACGTAAATAGGAGATTTGATTATAAATTTGAAATAAAAAAAAAAGTAACTCTTTCAAATAGAAACTAAATGCAGTAATTAAAAGGGAAATAACATCACATTAGTAAAAAAAAGATAATTAAAAATAAACCTTTGTTCAATGTTGTATATCTTTGGAGGTTTTTATGTTTGTTGTTACATACTTTAACAGGTTGGATTATTTATTTGTTAAAGAATAAAATTTATAGTTAATATGTTTGAATATATTTGAGATAATATTAAATATATTTTTAGATCTTATATTATTTGTTTTATAATATAATTAAATAAGAAGTAAAATTCCAGTAGAAATTAGTATTTTATATAAATACAAATTGATTGTTTTTACTAACTAACGACTAAGAGTTAAATTTATTTTGCACGTAACGAATTTCTTAAATAACCCTATAATCCGGTCGGTTAGCTGTGATACCTTTAAATAAAGTATATTCCGTGATTTCCGGATAACCATGAGTATTACCTTACCAACACCTTGCCAGTAAGGGTATGGTGAGGATGTCGTGCATTTCTTCTGTTAGAGCCTACTCAAACCTGAAATTGGGATGCAGTGTAAATTACTACTTCATTCGAGATAAGGTGCTTCACTAGAAATTTGCACCTGTAATAGAACTTTGAAGTATATTGCTACACATAATAATAAAATGTACATTATACCTACAACGTTAGACCTGGAACAAGACATTCTATAGGGGCCTATACGCAGCAACCCGTGGGATTGTGCCTAACCAGTTGAGAAATGAGTGTAGATGATGAATGTGCGATGACCTGTGTGTAGTAGCTTTTAGTTAGTGACAGAGATGTTGTTTGATAAAATGCACTATTAAATCAGCAGGAAGTAATTTTAATCTTCCGAAGCTTCAAAGGACCTTTCTCTTGCTAAGCAAACGTAAAATGTACTAATATGTAATATAGCTTAGAGTAATGCTAGGCTTCATACACACTTAATACTTATATAAAGAAAAACACATGGACAGAGAACACAGAATATTATACACCATATATACAACGCTATACTATACACAGTTCTAAAAGCTTGAAAAGCCTAAAAAAATTTAAAAATAATTATATGATCTAAACATATATTTCCATTTAAAATGAGTCAATTATGCTTTTAAAATTTTGAAAATAATATGCTGCTTAAATTTAAAATTATATTTTATAGTCATATTATTCCTGATCTTTCACTTGAAATATATGTTACAATATATTACATATATAAATATATATACTGTATATATATAAATAAATAAATAAATATATATATATATATATATATATATATATATATATATATATATTTATTTATTTATTAACCCCATTTAAATTTCGATGTATCTATTTATTCTAAATATACTATTTAACACCAGTCAATGTTTTCACATTTTGTCATATTATCGCAGTAGCCTACTCCGTGTCAACGCACCTCAGGCAGGAACAGTTTAAACAAATAAGCAACAAGCAACTTCATTGGTGAAGCAGTTCTCTAGTGTGTGATTAAACAAGATATTTGCCGGTCTTTTAAATTGACATTTTAGGAAAACTGTGGCTAAATTACCCAATAAGAAAAACAATTAACTATTTTTACTAAAACTTCAAGTCATTATTTACAAGATTAGGACAAGCCATGAGATTTTATTGGTATTATATGTTATAATAAACTGTATGTTTTTCATAACCGTATTTTTACACGTACTAGTATGTGAATTCAGTCAAAAGAAATTATGGTTTACTTGGACATTTCAGTAGCTATAAATTTGAAATATTATCATTTACTTGATGGATCAAATACCTGGCTTCACGTATTGTCCGTGATAAGATTTAAAAATAAAATATTATGAAAAGATATTATAATATGTCCAATTATATAAATTCGTCACATAAAATAGTTTATTATTATTTCAATTTCAATTTATATACAAAAAACTGAAAAATAAATTTTTTAGATATAAGTAACAACTTTTTACACATACTATTTTAATTTACGCGGTCTAACTATACATTTTAATAAAAAAATTTAAATTAAAATCAGATCGGAAATGTCAAATAAAAATCAAATCATGTCTGTAAATTACGTGTAGATTTTAGCGCCATGAATACTTTGTTAACACTTTCATTTGTATTAACTTGGAGCAACAGTGTATTAATTTATCATTATACATAGATGAGACTTCCTAATCACATAAACGTTATATTTAAACGAGGCGGATTTTTGAGATATGCAATGGTTTCAATCTATTGAGATGTAACCATATGTTTTGTATGTTTTCAATATGTATCAAAATTAATGCTATTACTATTATTCCTAATACATAAAATATCAAGGGACTGTAAACTTTTATTTTTCTCTATTTCGTATCTAAATTATATGTACATTTAAATGGTGTTTCTTAATAGTATGAATAATATAAGTTTTCCTATAATTAGTTCTTTATCATTTATTCCTTTTTTTAATTTCATTTGTTCCATAACGTAGGTTTACATATCTTTCTAGGCCTAATGTTTCTACCAATGCCTTTTTTTTAAATCACCCTTTTATGATACATTTTTCTGACATATGTTTTAAAATAATTTTCGGAATCATCAAATAATAAAAAAATAATTCCCTTAATAAATAACAGGAAACAAGAGGTAAAATATTTGGTAAATAAAGGTTAGCCAGGCGTAGTCGATGTTACAACAAAAAAAAAACATACTAATATTGGTGATATAAAAATCTAAATAAGTTTAATACTCACATCTCAAAAATAATAATAAATAAATAAATAAAAATAATAGCCTCGCAACAGATAGAACGGTTTCATTTCAAAATTCCCTACGAAAAGAGAGCTTTAGATTAAAACGAGGTTCTGATTAATCAAGACAGGGTAGATTTATTTCAATAAATAATTTTGTGCTACATTGTTGACAAGTAAATGGATTAGAATTATTTTGAGAAATATCTTTTTTTACTATTTGATTCTAATTTTATTTTTACCTTTTTGCTTTATTTTCAGGTGATCAATTAATTTGACTAAACTAATAGGTGAAAGACAAGGAAAGATTGTTGATAAAATATAAAATTTTGAATTCGATTATAAGCTTATAAATGCGTTAGTTAGCATTAACTCTGTCGTAAAAGAATTTCCTGTATTCGACAATGGATGAACAGTATCTGTTAAAGGACGAGTCCTATATTGACTGATTGAAATGTATAACTGTTTCTCATCAGGTTTTATAGAAATAACATTACAATTTAAGCCTATATTTATTTTTAATTTAGTAATTTAAATATTTTATTACTTTGAAGTCTTAATATCTCTATCAATCATTTTTGATTGTTTATGTATATATTACTGTATTTGTAAGTGTATATGTTTCATTTTAGAGGGGAAATATTGTTTTCATATTGCATTTGAATTACATTTTCTATAAAATATACACAAGAAAATATCTAACTTTAGGTTGAAAAGCCAGACATGTGGGGAAACAATATCTACATCAAGGACATAAATAATTTGATGACTCATTAAAAAAAACAATCATGAATATTGGCCAATGAATCTATAAATAGACCGATGGGTGAATGTAAAATACTAGTAAACCATTATTAACCTGTGATACATATACAAAAACTCTCACAAGACACACACACACACACACACACACATATATATATATATATATATATATATATATATATATATATATACATAAATATGTATAAATTTATATAAATATGTATAAATAAATTTATATATATATATATATATATGTATATATATATATATATATATATATATATATATATATATGTATATATGTATATATGTATATATATATATATATATATATATATATATATATATATATATAGATATATATATGGATACATTGCTTCAAATGGTAGACAAAAAACTTTAATCCGAATTTAATCCCATTCTGTAAATAATGGATCTTTGGAAAGATTAGCTACCCAAGTATTGGGAAATTAATTAGTTACTTGAATTGCTTTAGTGAGTAATTTGTTATGTTAAATGTAAGAATTTAAATTCTTATTACCGACAATGAATTGTCTCACAGTCAAACATAAGTGTAGTGGTAATAGAAAAAAACCTCATTATTGTAACTGAGGGATAGTACCCCAAGGATTATGTATAGAGATTGTTTTGACGTCTTGAAACCTAATGTAGTGCATTTTAGCATTGTTATAATAGTCAAAGTATCTTGAAAATATTTTACTGGTGTGCTTGTCAGATATTTTATTTTAAAATGCCATGACTGGGTTTACATTTGATTTTTTGAACGTATGTAAATATTTAGTTAATGGATTCTAGACGCAATACTTTGTCAATAAATTCATATTATACAGGATGCGGCAGCATAACCTCCTTTTTTGAAAACCTGATAATACCTATTGTGTGCATCGCAAAATATTTACTTATATTTTATAATGTAGGTACATGTCTAAAGTTTTTATTTACATTATTATGAAGATCAAATCTGTTAGATGACGTCCCTCATTCTCCATAAATTGCGTAAACCGATTTCTGGCGTTTGTCATGACTTTTGTTAGCGTAGCAGGTGTTATGTTGGCAATTTCTTCTTGGATGTTGGTTTTCAAATCTTGTAGGGTTCTTGGACGGTTCACATAAACACAGGATTTCAAAAAACCCCATAGAAAAAAATCACAAGGGGGCAGATTGGGAGAGCGTGCCGGCCATTCCAAATCGCGAGATTTGAAGTCACGTTCTGAGAGTTCCTGCACTATCGCCATCTTATAGGGATGAAAATGAAGATCATCACGAAGAATTCTTCTCACAGAACGATTGGATAGTTCAAGGGCAGATGCGTGTGTCAAGGGCAGATGGTGATCGCAACATTGACGCTCTCACTGCTTCAATGTTCTCAGGTGATCTAACAGGCCGAGGGACTATAGTTCTTCGTTTTGTTGCACTTGCAGTTTGTCTGAATATAGTTACCCATGCAACAATTGATTTGCGGTCTGGGACGGGAACCAACGGGGCTAAATTAAAGCGATTCCGAAATACACGCCGTGTTGCAATAGCCGAACATCCGCTTGAAAAGTAGGCCTCAACGGCAAAGGCACGCTCCTCACTATTCCAACGTATTATGCCGACTGAAATATGTTGGGACAAAACTATACCGTACCCTTTCTTGAACGAGACTACTACCGCTCCTCTACAACTTTAAAAAACTGAATGGCGAGCACGTAAAAAAAGGAAGTTATGCTGCCTCACCCTGTATAAAGTGTTTTAATAATGGAATTAGTAAAACAATTTTAATACAATTTTAATTACTAAATCTATAAATATTATTACTATTATATAAAAACCTAAGTTTTTTACAATTTAGTAACAATCCAAAATTGTAGTTTTGGAGAATTCCAAGTACTATCAATTTATCGTGACCTAATAGCATTGCTTACATCACATTCAAAGTGGCGAAAGCTGAAGGTAATTTGGCTTATTTGATCCAATAGTAATTTTGGTTTCTTTATTTTATCGAATCCAAAATTGTTCAAATAGAGATCATAAAAAAGTTGCAAACAGTTAAATAAATTTATTGATTTGAGTACTTGATGTTCTCTTAGATGTAAATTAAATTATCATTTGACAAAATTATAGTTACCACGTTTTATAGAAGAGATTTATTTTCACCAGTGAAGAAAAGATGCAATTTTATATCGTTTGTCTCTTTATTTGAACTTTCTAAATTAATATCACTTGTAAGCTGTAAAATAACATTTAAACTACAGCGTCGCTTGCGACGTATTGCATTTATTCCTCCCCCAACAAAACCAAGTTATTAGGTATATTGCTTTATGGAAATAAAATAAACAAATTATAACATTTAATTAATAATTCCCTTGGGAGATGGGGAAACAATTACTTCCTGGAACAGTACAAACCTCCGACATATTTGCTACTGAGCTGATAAGAAGCTCATGAGATATACATTTGATCCGAAGAGAATAATTTTACTAAAAATATTTCATTGAGATTTGGAAATACCTTTAAACAATAATTGAGAAATCAAATTATTTTTGTTGCCAAAAACATATAGTAGAATACTGCGAGCTACTCCCTACAATAATAAATTCGTTCGGTTATTTGACCTAGAAATGAAATAAAATAACTATATTTTTTAAACAGTTTTTGTAAAAATATAAATAAAATAAGATAAAATTTAAAAGAATACTTTATTCCTTTATAGTAACATCAACGCTATAAAAACCAATTGCTAACTAATTTTGTGGTACAATGTTAATTCAGTTAACGTTTTTGAAACCTCTCTAGGGCCTCTGAATATTCTGTACCATGGGTTTATTTTGTTACAACGTTACTGTCCGTTCTAAGATAGAATAATGTGTCGCTTGAAGATATCCCTGAGTTTTTACTTAACTAACAAATATATGTATATCTTTATAATTTATATAACTTCATATAATATATTATTTAATAACAAACACAAGAAAATATAAAACAATTTGTCCATTTTTTTCAAATGCTTGGACGAGAAGAAAAAAAATTAGGTATTTAATAATTTTTAAAGGTTTTACCTACGACAATTATATTCTCATATAAAACTTTTTATATACTGTATCTTTCTATTTAAAATATGTAAAAGGAAATCAATATTTTGAAATACATTAGTGGCTATTTAGACAATTAATAAAGTGAAGTGCATCAAAGATGGCTACGTAAACCCAATCTCCCATCATCAATGGACACCGTCAACAGGTAATGTTCTTGCAAATAATTCTGTAAAATTCTTGTTTATAAAATCTATGTAAGATAAATAGAGGTTTAGCAAGATACAAATAATCTGAAAACCTTATATATATATATATATATATATATATATATATATATATATATATATAAAGAGAGAGAGAGAGAGAAAGGAGAGAGAGAGGGAGACAGAGTGAGAAAGAGAGAGCGAGATATATTTGCTGCTAGTTATGTGCCCATTCTGTAGTTATTTCCACGCAGATTGCAGTTCATAACCAGGTGAGTTGAAAATAATTCTAATTAGAAACTGGCAGACGATGTGACATTACAAATTACTAAATTATAAAAACATAATTTGCTTTTTATTGGTTTAGATAGTACTGCATAACTTAATTAACCAAAGTAACAATAATAAATATTTTTATTACTGTCAACATTACATTTAAATAAAAATAAAAGGTTGTAATAAACTTCTTCATATTAGGGTAAAAGAATAACCTTTTATTCATTTCTGGTGATTTTTCAAAAAACATAAATATTTATTAAATAATAAAAGTACATAAGAGAAGTAAATCAAATTTACAGATTTATCTTATTTTCCTTCAGTAGGCAGACATTTAGGTTCAATTACAAGGAGAGCTTCTACACATAATTTGTTTCAAAATTCATTCAACTATTAACAAACAATAATATAAATATAATAATTTATTTTGAATTTACAAATATATTGGTGTTGTAAGTTTAAAACATTAAAGTATTTTTTAAAAAAAGAACTATTTTAAACAAACTTTACTTTTACTGTAAATAAAATAAATTACCTTTTTTTTACTACGATGTCTAAATTTTTTGGTAAATATGAATAATTTCCGAAAAGTAACTTCTTGGCGTTTAATTGCAGAGAAAACTCTGTCCCTTAATTTCTACTGTCCACAAAATACATTAAACTTTCTTTAAGAAGTCCAACTTTCTTGGCTACATTAAGGCCTCTTCATTAGGAGGTAATAAAGAAGGAAATCAGTTTTGGTTTTAAACCACAAAGCCATAAATTTGCCTCGATAATTCATCACTAATTGAAAACTAATACCAAATTTTGAGCGCTTGTGAGAAGCCTAAATACGTAGTCCAGAATACCTATTCAGAACAAATAATTAATCTCTCATACGCAATTTAACGATAAAATATTCACAAGTAGGTATTACTCCTACATTCTAAACTACGCAAAATGTTTAATGTTAGTTTTAGTTCTACCTGAGTTCTATACTGTAATTATTAATTAAAATACATAAGAAAAGCACGATTGACTAAATTAATTATTTTTTTTTAAATTTTAGTATCAGTGCTGTCATCTTATTATCCCTGCTAATACCAATAATTATAATTATATATTAATGTTATAAAAATAATTATAATATAATATAAATAATTATTGTTATATATATATATATATATATATATATATATATATATATATATATATATATATATATATATATATATTTATATAAAACTCTAATACTTATTAACAATAAATTTCAATGTTTCGTTTTGATAGATATTTAAAATTTCGCTGTAGGACTACAGTAGTAAGGAGTTGCTGGGCCTAGCGGGGCCAACCTCCAAAATGTAGCTCGAAGAGCATTTCATGGATACCTATCCGTCTTATTCGCTTTTCCATTGGTTGCCCCAGACATTTCTCCTATCGTTTCAGGGGTACTTATTCACTTATCCGCTTTTCCATTGGTTTCCCTTCTCATTTCTCTTATTTTTCCTTCCATGGCGGGGTGTCAGGGGCACCTGTCTGCTATCTTATTGGTCCCCCCTAATTCTCTTGCCGTTCCCCCCTAGATCTCTGTACCGTCCGAAGAGCATTTCAGTTCTCTGGTTCAGGAAAGCCTATCGCGTTGTCCAACAAATAAACTGCGCCATCACCTTGGCCTTTAGTAATGTAAACAATTGCACCAGGAAATGTTGCGATTGTAAAACACCATCATTAAAATAATTGTGCAGGAAGGTCACGTTTGTTAACAACCGTCATCAATACGCGGAACTCATTCAAAATAATAGCGCTGGGTGTGATTGTAAATAAAATATTTATTGCCTTGTGTAATGGATAAATTGCATCAGGACCTTGGACTTTAGTATTGTTTGCGCAACGCTACGAATATGTTAGCCGCAGCAGAACGTGTGTTTGCATTATCGTCACATCCAAACCTTTGTGCATGCGGAAAAACCATGGCTCATTATTACATAAGCAAGGCCAACACCTATGTAGAGAATTATGGTTTGGGAGACTATGATATTGCTAGTAAGCACACTAAAAGCTGTGCATGGTCCTGTCAGTTGTTGACAGGAGACGGCCCAGACACTTGTGTTTGTGTCTTATTTGAGGAAGCATTGAGAAAAGCCTTAGAAGTTTTGGAAGGCAACTTTGAAAGTGTGTTTACGGAAGTGTTACAAGAAAAATGTAGTTCGTAATTGATTTTGAAATAGCTTTATGATAAAAGAGTTGGCAATTGTTAGAAATGGTGACGGTGAAGAAGCAGAGTGTCAGTCATTCCTGTTTGAGCCGCCGAGAGACTTCAATGATTTAAGCAAGAATTTGCAGAAGCAAGCGATTTGGCTGGAGCGAAATTTACACGGCTTAGCTTGGGATCACGGTTTTATATCTTATCACAAGGTAAAGGACATTTTTATTGATTTAAAAATCAATGGTAAATTTTTTGTTAAAGGATTAGAAAAACAAACATTTTTACAAAATTTTTTTATAGATAATAATGTTACAGTGATAAATATAGAGGACCATAATTGTCCAACATTAAGTACTTTAAAAAAACATTTTCATAACAATTTTATTAAAAAGTGTATATTTAATCATTCGATTGATAATTGTGCTTACATAAATGTGTTCGTTATTAATCAATGGTTGAAATGTGAAACACTAATTAAAGATAGATTAGACGCTGTGGACCTAAGTATAAACGAATGTTTTAATAAAGGGTATACTAATATCCAAGACTGTTTAGTTAATTATATAAATAAAAGTTTTATTATTAACCATTCAGAAAATCTAGAACACATTTATGATAGATTGCCACAACATTTGAAAACGGATTTAGAAATATTAGATAATTTACCTTGTGATAGGCATAAAGTACAAGTTTTAAATAATTTTTAATTGTGAAAAAAATATTGCACATTTTGTAACTTTCACCGAATTGTGATTTTAATAAAATTATCTAATATTCTGTAAAGAGTTTATTCATTTACTACCATATTTTGTTACACTCAAAAATGACGTCTTCTTTTATTGATACTGATGAGAATTCATGTATTGATGGTTTTGTAAAAAAACATTACTGCGATTGGGGGGGTTTTATTGAAAATAATAATAAAAACGAAAGAATATGTTGTAAAGATGTAAGTGACTGTATGAGAAAACAAATGTACAAAATTTTAAATCTAAGTTGTATTGGCCAACATTATGTAGAGTGTAGGTTGTCCATTTTTGATATACAGAAGAAAACGCGAGAAACGTTCGCAAAGTGGTCAAAACCATATCCAAATATTGACGATATGGTACAATCTGTTTTTTATTATAATTCAATTGGAGACCATGCTGTTTGTATTTGTTGTAATATACAAATTCATAGTTGGCAGGAAAAAGACGTGCCAGATATTGAACATTAAATTTATTCGCCAAAATGTAAATTAGTTAATAAGTAAACAGGAAAAAGATGTAGCAAAATTGTAAATTAGTTTGTATAAAATAAATGTTCCAATTTATGTGTTAAATAATTTATTTATTCGCCTTTGCATTTCACATTGAGAAAAGATAATTGTCTATAATAATTTCTGTTACTGATTTTGGACGTAAACACACATGTCACAGCAACTCCTATTGTCCTAACATTGAAAACAGGTAATTGTCCATCATACTTTCTATTACTGATTTCGAACCTTAATAATTTTCTATATTGTTCGGCACTGAATATTGTAAACAACGGTGCGAAAATACACATGTCACACCAACTGCTAGGACCCCAAACAATGTTTGGAAAATTGAACAATTATCTTTTTTTTATATCTGAAAGTTATTATCACTCTGGTAAAATCATCAAATAAGAAATCTTCACTTCTGTAAAGCCGTTTTGTGATACAGCCTTTGCACAAATTGTTATATCGATTATCATAGGAGAAATGTTCAAATTGAATAAAATTATCAACCTAAACAAATTCAACATATTCGTTTTTTGGATGGTTCATTAGTATTATGAAATCATCACTCAATAAACTCTCTTTGGAATACACTCTTAAAAATTCGAATACTTCATTATCGGGTATATTTATAGTCATAATATCTTTTAATAATGATTAATTGTATCCATCAGTATTGCGTTTGATTAAAGTCATAAACACTTCCTTATAAGATTCGTGTAGACACTTAATAATCGTTGTGGGTAATTCAAGCCTATCCAAATAATCCTTTCTTATTATACGCGAACACACTTCAATAATACACAATTGAAATAATTTATTCATTTTAAGCTAGTCAGAACAACAATGACAACGTCAACTGCAACAGTAAGAAGGGGCATTGCAAAAGTGCTACATACACAGGCTCTTAGGAATTTTCCCACTCGTCATGTTGAGGTGAAAGGTTTGTATGATCTTTACAAAGCCGACCTTGTGGAAATGCTGTCATTCGCTAGGGCGAATAAAGGTTATAAATATATTTTGGTTTTAATAAATTGTCTTAGTAAATATGCGTTGGATGTGCCGATGAAATCTAAAAATGCTGTTGAAATGGAAAAGTCATTACAACCGAATTTAGATACATATTCTATGCGTCACTTACAAACCGATAAGGGAACCGAATTTTTAATTCGAAAATTAAATCCTTACTAAGTAAATACAATATACATCATTATTCTACGTATTCCGATAAGAAGGCGTCTATAGTTGAAACATTAAATAGAACATTGAAAGCGAAAATGTGGAGAGCGTTTTGCGAGCAAGGAAATTATAAATGGCTAAACATTTTGGGCGATATAGTTGAAAATTACAATAATACCGTGCACAGAACAAATGGAATGCGACCCGCCGATGTCAATGAAAATAACAAGTATTTAGTACTCAGGCGTATAGTTGAAAATAGACAAAAGAAACAGCAATCTACACGCAACCGATTTAATGTGGACGATTAAGTTAGAATCGTAGGTAGGTTGAAAAAGACTTTCAATTAAGGTTATTGGCCGTCTTGGAGCCACGAAATATATAAAATTTGGAAAGTTGAACCAACTATTCCAGTGACCTATAAACTAAAGGACGAATCTGAAAATGAGATAAAGGGCGGCTTCTATCAAGAGGAATTGAGTATAACAAAATTTAGTGACGTATTTCTCATTGAAAAAGTGGTCGTTAAAATAAATTACTCGTTCGCTGGCTAGGTTATGACAAGACAAAAGACACTTGGATAAACGAAAAGGTTCTATTAATGTGACGAAGGTGGTGAAACAAAGTCAAACGTTGCGTGTAATGAATTTCGACACATATTTCGAAAATGATTGCGCTAATAAGTGTGATGGGCGTAATGGCCTGCTTTCACCGAATTCCATCAGATGGCTTATTGTGGGACCGTCAAATTGTGGCCAAACTATATCTCATGTTGAAGTTAATATTCCATCCAAGAGCATTATTTTTTGAGAATATTCATATTTTTTCCAAATCGATTAATCAAACAAACTATCAGTTTCTAAGTCGTGTATTTTCGAAAGTACCAAATGTAGGTTATTTTATTTTCACCGAAAACGACGATGTGCCCCATCAGGCCAAACTCAATTATGATATTTGACGATGTAATGTGCGAACGCCAAAATAATAATCGAAATTTCTTTGCAATGGGTCGCCATAATGATGTGGATACATTCTACTGGTGCTAAACATATAGCAGAATACCAAAGCAGTTGATACGTGATAACGCTAATTTAGTGATATCATTTCGACAAGTCGAAAGAAATATACGTCATGCATACAATGATCACGCCAACGCAGACATGAAATTTCAGGCTATCAAAGAAATGTGTTCATTGGCTCGACTAAAAACGAAAATTCATTTCTACTATTAGACAAAGGGCGAAAATTAAATAACGGACTGTATCGAATTAAATTTGACGAATTCATTCAGTTGTAAAAATGTCTCTGACCGGACCACTTGACGTGCGTGAAAAAATTATTTTAGAAATAAAAGAATTGAGATAAAGAATTAATAAAAAAAACATAGCGCCCTAAAACGAGGCATTTCGGACATGGAAGTGCATATTGAGAAAAATATTGTGGTCCCGCTGATTAAACCGATAAAAGAGTATGCCAAAAAATTTAGCTATAAACCGATGAGCGAGTTGAATGAGAAAACACGTTTGGCCACTATACAGCGAAAACAAAAAGTTCTGAAAGCGAAAAGAAAAAAATACGATGCCGAAGAAGAACATTACTACGGAAATGCGTTGAAAAGACGACCTTCCAGACCGGAATCGCCGATGAGTGATGAGGTCGCCAATACCGAAATTGTAGCGGACAGTGAGATTCCTGTGAAGCGAAAACCTTTGGAACCCGAACAGCTACCGGAGGACGTAAAAGGCGAAATCTCTACAGCCAGCGACATGGAAACAGAAATGGAGGATTATGAGGAAGAAATGCCAACGAGTATTGCTTTAAAACCTAAAACTCTATACCAATCGAGCCCGTCTATTAGGGGTTTATTGAATACGCCTAAAGGTGTGCGTGTTGCTGTAAAATTTATACGAAAAACATTTACAGGTAAATTATTAATAGAATACTTTTTAAATTTCATTAAAATGCCCAGACAAGCGGATAATGTTTTCGGTGTGCGTATAGAAAACGATAAAAGGATGTTTTTCGATAAGGAATTGGAAATTAACGGAGACGACCTATTTAAATATCGACATATTTTACTTATCACAAATGCACACAGGGTCAACAATTCTGCTATAGAAAAATTAAAATCAAATAGAAGCCACAATTATACGAATATAATTTCAAAACTGTTTCCGGCGCGTAATCCTAAATCTAATATAGATCGGGAAGCCAGTGGAAGCGGTTTGCTATTGAAAGAATATGAACAGCAAAAACCGTCATATATTTACTGGAACGATCCCAACGAATTATGCGAGCGATTAGGATTATTAATGGCATCACAGTTGGCAGGCAATCAAGGCCATAATAACGAGATAATATCTATAATTGAGGAGGTAAAAGAATCCGGAATTATTGTAAACATTTTGCACAATCATTTCGCTATTACCTGTTCACCAGTAAACATCATCTTATGAGTGTTGATAAATTTGGGCGTCATATGCATAACGCATCTTTTCGACGAAACAGAATTCCTGGGCCTCCTGGCGTCGGTTTTAAAATGACCAAAAGCGGTGCTTTTGATATGCAAAATAAAAGTCTTTCGAAAGTAACACGAACCGAAAGAAGACAAAGACGCTATCAATTTAAAAATATTTAATGAAAAATGTGCAGATTTGGAAAACAATATTAACAGACGTACAAATCAGATCCGCATTGAATTTGATAAATTACGAAAGCAATTAAAAGAAACAATTTTGAATAAAGAATCGGAACCGAGGGCGGTGAGTGAAACTGATAGTGGCGGATTTTCAGATGCCTATTTGATACCAGAAACGAAAGAAACATTGTTCATATCGCCTCCGTCACCATTAAGAGGCAGAAGACGAAGATGAGGACGTAATGTCTAAAAAACAGCTTAGTGTATACAGTGGGAGCGGATTAATAAGTTCATTGACAAGATTACCGGGAAAGGTTATAAATCGGGGTATAGATGTATTGCCAGTTGAATTACATATTCCGGGCTATCAGTATTGCGGACCAGGAACAAGATTACAAGAAAGATCAAGGAGGGGTGACGCCGGAATAAATAAATAAGATCGAGCGTGCAGAGACCACGACGTTGTCTATTCACAATATTCAGATTCGAGTCATCGAGCCGTTGCTGATCAACAATTAGCCGATAGAGCTTGGCAACGCTCAACGTCAGGTGACGCAAGTTTGGGCGAAGGAGCAGCCGCTTATGCAGTTACCAACATAATGAATGCGAAATGTAAATTCGGAGGTGGCAGGACCAGAAGAGATGCTGCTAAAAGGAGATCGACGTCATCGAAAAATAAAATTTAAAACAAAAAATAAAAAACGTGTAAAACTAAACAAATTCTAAATTCAAAATTGCTAAAACAAATGAAAAACGTTGCGGCGCAAACAAAAAAAGCTGGCATAGGCTATTACCTGAAACCGTATAGAGGTGGTGGGAAATTTAAAAAAAAAATTATAAAATAAAATTACCAAAAAGGCCGTTAACAAATATCGATTTATATAATTATGTAAACAAATTAAAAATTGCAAATTTCAGAGGCATCTTTATGAGCGATAATATGCCCAAAAAAATGTTGACGACTGAAAATGGTATTATAAATTTGGACAACACACAAGGTCCGGGAACTCATTGGGTTGCCTATCGAAAATTTAAAAATAAAACCTACTATTTTGGCAATCTGCCTCCATCTCCGGAAATAATTCGATATTTCAAAACAGCGTCGGACAATGCAAACATTTTCTACAATTATACCAATAAACAAAAACTGTTTAGTTACAACTGCGGTCATGTGTGTTTACGGTTCTTAACGAACATATAACCGGGAAAAATGCTCTGTTATATATCCGCCATATATATCCGACCATAGATTTGCGCAGCGAAAAATGGGAAATTGGATTAATAGATTTTATGACTTACAACACCATACCGAACATTGAGAAAGACGTAAATGATAAATTTCATTTTGATAATAATAAAGTTATAGAATTGCCCGAAGGATCATACGAAATTGATAATATAGTTTCGTTTTTAAAGGAAGCTATTCATGAAAATTTTGGAGAGAAAAACATTGTGTTTGATCTTAAAGGAAATAACAATACGTTATAACGAAAATCTTCTGTTCGAAAGCGATTAGATTCGACAAAGAACACAGCATTGGATCGCTATTGGGGTTCGAGGCGAAGGAGTTAAACCAAATATTTGGCATACTTCAAAAAATACGGTAAATAATAACAGAGTAGACGTTATTCGAATTGTTTGCAACATTGCTAGAGGTTCAAATAGAAACGGTGTTGAAGGTCATATTATTCACGAATTTTATCCGGCCGTTGAACCCGGTTATACAACTATTGACAAACCTACTACAGTAATCTATCTGCCGTTAAACATAACAGGACTACTTCATAATATTACAGTGCGTCTCGAAGATCAGGACGGACAACTGATAGAAGTGCGGGAAGAATATATAACGCTCAGACTTCATTTGCGGCGAAGTGTTAGTTAATAATGGTTTTAATTTTGAATAGTAGTAATAAAATAGATTTTACAGCAGCAGTCAGTAGACGTCAGCCAATAGATCACCATAAGCTAACAAAAACGAACAAAGAATTTATGGAATCTTTAGGTTATACTGTTAATAAAGAACATGTTACGAGTAGATGAAAAGGTCATTTTTGACGAAACTATTGTAGATTTGGAATATCATACGCATCTTCCGTACGCACAAACTACATTTGGTGAAAATGATGAAATTCGGATTCCAGCGCACCAACAAAATGTTTACACGTTGCCATCTAAAATCTACATATATATTGAAGGAGAGTGTAAGGAAGTGAATCCGGCAAACAACCACGCGTTAAAATAATCAGCATAGGGATGGCATTTCTTTTTGACGAAATCAGATATGAAATTTGTGGCACAGAAATAGACAGAGTGAAAAACGTTGGTATTATGACAACAATTAAAAATCTATTAACCAGCAGTGAAGATGAAAAATTATTTTATTGAACGGTGGATGGAATATAAATATGATTCTTTTCGAACACGATAGGAAATATTCGTTTTGTATTCCTCTGAAAATGTTACTCGGATTCGCAGACGACTACGACCACATTATATTAAACATGAGACAGGAATTAATATTACTCAGAAGTTCGACCAATATAAATGCAATTATAACAGACAATAATAACAATATGTCCAATTGAAAATTACAAGATTATTTTGGAAACTTCGTGCGAGTGGCCGATGATTATAATTTATCGCTGTTAGGAATAACCGATAAAGACCAACCAATTTCATTAGGATTTCGACGTTGGACACTCATCAATAATCCTGCTTTTCTGACTTCAAAAACTTCAACTTGGACAGTAAAAACAGCGTCCAACAGCGAAAAACCTCGTTAGGTCATCATCGCTTTTCAAACGGACAGAAGGAATGTGAAAAACAAGAATGCCGGTCATTTTGATTTTTGCGACATTGTCAACATTAAACTATATTTAAATTCGCAATATTATCCGTACGATAATTTTAACGGTAATAAGGCAATCATCTACGATTTTTTCACAAGATTTCAGTCGTCATACTACCATAGCAGCAATAATAGACCGGCCATAGATTTTAAAACATTCATGCAAAAACACCAATATTTGTTATAGACTATTCAAGACAAAATAAATCATTAAAAACTGGCACCATATATGTGCGAATTGAAATCGAAGCAAATACAAACCTGCCTTGGAAGACTGCCGCATATTGTCTCATCATACAAGACGCTCTCGTAGAATATACACCACTCTCTGGTCTTGTGCGTAAAATATTTTAATTGTATTTCTTTTTTCAACTGAGAAAATAAAAAGTTGTAAACAAAATAGTATATTTTGTTTATAAGACCCACTTTCTGTTACCAAAATTTGTAGGATATAGGCAATGGATAATTCATAAAATGCTATTTTGTTTTATCTTTATTAATCTCCAAACATTCACATAACATAAGCCAAGTTATTTATACATAATTTTGTGTTACCAAAATTTGTAGAATATAGGATTAAATAACTTTTCACAAAATGATATTGCTGTTTTTCTTTATTAATCTACAAACATTAACACAGGAGAATTATTTATCTTTTAACATAACATGGCCATATGCCAAGGTATTTACACCATCTTTACATATATATATATCTTTTATCGCCATCGGCGCTGAGAGCCAATTTATCAACAGTGACGGTTTGAACGATATGTTTTATCGATGTAAATGAAATGATTTCTCGCCAGCTTTTAATAAATGATTCTAAACAGTTTCTGTAGTCGTCAAAATTTACAGTCTTAAGCGCCGTTTTAGTGATGCCTTTAGCTTTTTTTCAATTTTATTTACCGTTCTAAAACTGTATAATTTAGCTCTCAGTACGATGAATTCAGACCAACCAACGCCTTTGCATTCGTCTTTGAAGCAGCCTAATTTTTCAGCATTATCTCTGAAATAACCTTCATGATCTTGAGGAAGATCGGTCATATCAAAATGATTTCTCAAATCATCATTCTTCTTAATATCTTTATAAAAATTTATAGAAGTAAAAGATTTTATATTTCAGTAAAGATTTTATAAAATAAACCATCTGTGTCTAAATACAAAAGATTAATTTTCGATTTATAGAAATCTTTCAAAACATCGTAGTGTATTTCGTACATACGTGTTTTACTTATTTCTAAAACCGTAAAACCAATATATATTGGTTTGTTGAAATAAATCGATTCTTTTTCCAGTTCAATAGCGCACAAAAATGCATCGTAGATTATGGGATTCAAAAAGGTGGGTTTCCTAATCAACGTATTCAATTTCCTCTCCGAGCTAACTAATTTTAAATGTTTTCTTTTCCTAATATTTTCAATTGTTTTGCCAAACATTGCATTAATAACAAATTTATAGAAATCTTTTTCAAAATCGTTTTTAGCGTTTTGTCTTTTTTTCGTATTAAACAGAACATACGATGATAAACATGTGCTTTGTTTAAACTGCATCATTCTATGAATCTTGGTAATTACCAGTCCGTGACGCAACGCTTGTTTAAAATAAACATAATGACAAATGTAATTCATTTTTAATTCAAAAGTTGTCAATAATTTAGATTGTTTACTGCCTGGCGGACATTTAGTTTCCGGTAGAAATGGCAATTGATTATGATCATCATGCAAGTAGCTAGGATATGCAATATGCACTTCTAAAATATATCCTAAGGAAGAGTCATCCGCTATAGTCAAAACATCAAAAGTATTTATTTCTTTAGAACTTTTCCATTCATAAGAGGCGTACGGCATGGGTTTTGTCATACTCCATCCTTGCAAATTTGTTGCATCAAAATGTAAACAATTAGTTTTTTCGTATATTTAAATTTTTAATTTGGCAAATTATTAACTAATTTACTCAGATTTGTGCTCATAAATTATTATGTATCAATAAATCGTAATGCAATACCATTTTTAGTATTTTTTGAAAATGTTATACACTTTTCATTAGTGTGTGGTATCACATGAATGTCATTTGTATCGCAACCCAATTGTCGGACAACGAAATGACTGTCATAACTAGAGCGGTGGTGTATAAATATAGGCAAGAATTTTTGTTGTTGTCTCAACAAATTGCATAAAACAGATCTGAATTTACCAGTAATATGACAATGATCTTTAACAGGTCTATTAATTAGAGTAAACTGATGGTTACAAGATTCACATTTATTGGCTGATTCAAATCTATACTTTTCATCTTCACTTAATTTTCTCTTTGATTTATTAGTTTTACATATTTCACCAATATTATTAGCAAGTTCAATAAGATACGACATAAATTGTTCTGCCACTCCTCTATACATATACGGTTTTTTAGGTAATTTGTCTAAAATTTCGTTCGGCAAAACCAAATCAACATCAATAACTAAATATACTGCAAATGACATTGGTTCGTGGATGTCGTTTAATTTGACACACTTGCTAATTTTTTTGTTTACCGGTTTCAACAGACACTCAAAAATCTGCATAAACAACAATAGGCACTCTGTATTTATAGTGATAATGTTTAAATTTCAAGATACTGTCAACATGCGAAGGCATTTTTACCTTTACAGGATTTGTTTTTTCACACACACTCAAATGATTGTTCAAATTTACATCTTTATTTTTTCCACTATAATGTACTAAACATCTTTAACAAAAAAACAATTTTTTTGTATGTTTATTGATTTGACCATCCATTAATCTTGAAAAATATTTAATATAACAATAATGACTCTTTCCCGACTGATTAGTTAACAATAATAAATCATAATGATTTTTCTTAATACTCTTACTGATTCTTAACGCATAATTATTATTATTACCATCTTGACTTATTGCATAAACATTTACACTTGTATTTACATTATGTTTTTCAAATTTTGAAATCTGACGCAAAGGCGTCAATACCCTTAAGATTAAATATATTAGACAATTCAAAATAACGATTATTTACTATACTCAAATGTTTGATATCTGTTTTTATATACGGGACTAAAAGTGACCATAAAAAGCGTTTATTATCATAAAAATTTTGAGGATTTATAATAGCTTTTTTATATTTTATTGAATTAGGTAAAGGCAGATATGAGCTGGGAGCCAGCGGAATAAATTTACTAAATCGAAGTATAATTCGGGTAACCCTATCCAACTACCAACCACTTCCTTTATCTATATATTCTTGCTCCTCGACACATATCTTAAGAAATAAATTGTTTAAAATATTGTATAAATTGGAAGTCACAAATACAGGCACATTTTTTGTTTTGAAATACCCTAATTGTCTTTCTTGCGTCAACAGTTTTATGTAACAAGCTTCAACCACTATATTGAATTTTAACATATTGTAAGTCATAATCATAATGTTAATTGAGCGGATCATTTTCGCTCTAGTGAATATTAACAATACACCGACATCGCGTATGCTAGAAGTGTTATATAGTAGGAATGTTTTTAAGTTTCCTCGGAACGTATGATCAGTTCCGTCTACGAAAGCGACGTCTACAAAATCGTCGTCATCATCAACATCCATTGGTGCAACGTTCGCTTCATGGTCCATAATTATGATAATAAACGCCTTTTATGTCAAACTGTAATAGAAACAAATCCTAATTTAAAAAAATTTCTTTTTTCATATAACTTCACAATTTCGTTATTTACATGTTTAATTTTACTGATTCTTTCGGCAGCAGTACATATTGTCTCATCAATCTTCGTATACAATTCGTCGTCTGACGATTTGACCCGAAAATAAACTTTTTTATATACCTTCGTCCAATACTGAGGCTCGCTTACGCACTCTTTTAAATCGCGACAATCAGTTACCTCAACTTTTATAAGGAAACTGCCTTCCTCGCCTGGGGAAATTAATTTCAGTCTGCTGCCATTTTTATTGTTATTGCACATATTGTTAAATAACTGTCGGTGCTCTTTTAATTTTTGTAAAAATATTTTCCAATTTTTCTTCGCAATCAGATTCTGAAGCGACCTCCGAATCTGAACCGATATCGTCAATATTTAACGAAGGCATATTTTTTTCAAAATATTCTTGTTAGATTTTCGTTTTCTATTTTCACTATCATTATTACTAAAGTTTAGGTTTGGTAGTAAACCGGAATTATTTCCTTTAACTTCTTCCAAAGCAGGTCGAATAAAGGCAAGAGCCCTCTGCACAATTTGTATAGAAAACTTAAAAGGTATTTGAGCTAGGCCAACATTTCCACCCAATATTTCAATAATCTCTTCAATTGTTAATTTTTTGTCTAAATATTTAGGTATTTTATACTGCGAATTTACGGTAGTGGAAATGTTCATTAGGATTTATATAAATTTGCTTTAAATGTAAATATAATGAGGTTAACTCATTCTCTACAATCTTATTTTTTTGTATGTTAATACAAATAGCAGCTACTCCTCCTACTTCCCATTTACTAACGGACGGTAATCCCGCGAGGAATAAAGTTTCAATAATGCCAAAAATGTTACTACATTTTTGTCATGTTGACCACCATCTGCAAGTACTTGCTCCTCGTGGGCCACCATCTCTAAATCGACATTGCCTGCTTGCGACGACGACGATTGAGACATAACTATTAGGAAAAAAAATTATATTAATTGAGGCCAGTTGATCCAAAACCCTTATCTCCCCTTTCCGTAGTTTCATCTAACTTAATTATTTCAACTAATTTGAGATAAACACACATCTCACAAATTAGTTGGGCCACTTTATCACCCCGTTTTATAAAAACATCATTATTTGAATGATTAAATAACAGAACTTTAAGACCACCCGTAAAATCTTTGTCAATTACGCCCCCACACACATCTAGAAAAACGTTATATTGCACAATAATATTGTTTTTAAAAAAATATGACAAACCGTTTGTATATCTAAATACAGACTCCGTATGGGTCGGTAAAAATGGAAAGTTGTTTGAAATTTGACCATATTTCTTGACATGAAATACATTTCATCTAGTTCCAAAAAGTAAATGTCATTGAAAAATATATAAGTTATACCCCTATACGAATTCACAACCCCTTGTATTTTTATCTGGCTTCCACCACCCAAAAAGTAAATATGTTTCGGGTAATCTTTAACTAATTTTAGAGATGGATATTTTATCATAAATATGTGCTCTTCTGCAAAAATTCAATTTCCCCAGATGGTCTCTGATGAATAAAATTGTTTTTTGTTAAATTCGGTGATAAAAACGGCAGCCATTCTGCAATTTTTTGAACTTTGTCAACATATTTATTACTGAACATTACTGGCCAAATCCATTTTTCGTGAAAAATATACAATTCTTTATTAACAACTAAAAACGTTTTTAGCTTTTTTCAAATTGCACAAATTCGGTGTAACAATGTCTTCCAATTTCTTTGTAGGCAAGGTTTTCGGTTTCAATGTAGTTGATTTTATCTTTTTCCTTCCTTGTAAAGTCTGTATGGCGAAAATGTCGTCTTTTCCAAGATCAGCCAAATCGCTTTTATAATATGGATACATGATTTAATCTACATGATTAGAATGTGAATGCATTACCTATCTCGTGTATTAAAACATTTAATAGGAAATGTTTACCTGAACCGCATTTTTTAATATTGTTTTCTAAACACCAATCTGCATCGCCATTTAAATGGATTTCTCGGTTGATTGGTCTATGTGGGGTAAAAACGCATGTCCCAGTAAATTGGCGTCAAGTGGATATGAACAATAATTTGGAGATTTTTCAAACGTGTGCCTGAACCGTTTAAAGGAAAGTAATATATCCGGTTGGACCCTATCTTTCACAAAAACCAAGTCGATATATTTTTCCCAAGCGTTAAAAGCCTGTCTTGCTAACTCATTTATTTGGGTCGTTGCTAAAACAAAATGATAACCGAATACTTTTCTACGCCATTTCACACGATGGAGTTTAAAAGGAAGTATAGAATCTTTAAAACCACATCGCGGTTTTTCATAAATTCTAAAGTAGCATTGTCAATTTTTCCATTAGTTTTTATATTATATGTCTCTTGAAAGAGATGTATAGCATCAGCAACAAATGTTGAATTGATATTCACCAAACCACTTGAAGGTTTTGACGCGTCCAAATATCCAAATTCATGTAAATAACTTAGAACAAAATTACAATTCTTATCTGTACAGCTTTTTCCTTTCCCTACACACACATTAGCACCAAACAATTCTTCTTCAACAGGATACGTATTTACAAACGCAATAATCACAAAATATATCATTAGAGAAAACATTCTAGTGTTGAACTCGCGGTGTCGTTCAACGAACTGACAAAAAATAACAAAATAATTCGTGATAACCAAATTTCAGTCGTTCAACGAACTGACAAAAAATAACAAAATTTCTCTCTTGACTCTGAAAGCATTCATGACTCATTTATATGTTTATTATTTGTTGCACAAACAATACTACTGACCAAGGTGATGACGCAATTTACCTATTACACAACGCGATAGACTTTTCTGAACCAGAGAAATTAGAGGGGGGAGAGCGGATAGGATTTCCTGGTGCAATACCCCTGAAATGCTCTTTGGACGGTACAGAAATCTAGGGGGGAACGGCAAGAGAATTGGGGGGACCAATAAATTAGCAAACAGGTGCCCCTGACACCCCGCCAAGGAAGGAAAAATAAGAGAAATGAGAAGGGAGACCAATGGGAGAGCGGATAAGTGAATGAGTACCCCTGAAACGATAGGAGAAATGAGAGGGGCGACCAATGGAAAAGCGAATAAGACGGATAGGTACCCCTGGAATGCTCTTCGAGCTAAATTTTGAAGGTTGGCCCGGCTAAGCCCAGCAACTCCTTACTACTGACTACGAACTATTTGAATATTTTGCTTTCCTCCAATGCTTCGCTCACTTACGATATGTTTCTAAGCCTTAATTATTTTTAAATAAAACCTAAGAAGGTCGTTTAAACCATAAACATAAAATGTTATATTTTAGGTCCTAAACAGAATTAAAAATATATTTTTTTTAAATTGAAGCAATAAACAAACTTATTATACCAGAAAAGTTAATTTAGGCGAAACAAATGTACACTACGTTTTCTTGGTTAGCATTGAAACGTTATTTCGACATAAAACTCGTCTTGAAAGCATGAATGTAGTAACTTCTTCCTGCAGATAAAGGTTTATGTGCCAGTAAATAGCGCTACCAATACATTTCAAAAAGCAAAGTGTTTGTGTTGCACCATGATTTTATTTCCATTTCACGAAATACTTTATATTGCATATTACTTATAATCATTTCGATAGTTCTAACTCGACTTCTCAGTTGAAGATTACATACAACTTTTAGTTTTCTCATTGATACTTCTTATTCACTTGTTAAGAAACCACTACTTAGTGATTTTCACTCCTTTTCAGGAGACGCGTTTTGAGCTATATCAGTACTTTGTTCAATGCTATGATTCACGGACAATCCTTCTTCTTTTGGAAAAACCTCCGTATGTACAACACAAACACTGTACTAGACTATTATTTTTTTTCTATTCACAATACAATTGCTATTGTATAGGTCAAAAAAATTTAATCTTTTCTATTTAAATAACAAAAAAAAACATTTTTGCTACTTAAATAATCAGGTAACATTATTTAAAAAACGAGTATAATTTCCTACTATAAAAAACTTTCTTTTTTCCAGAAAAAATTTGTTTAATTTAAATATGTCAAATTGAAAAAAACCAGAATAGGAAGAAAAATACAATATGTTATTTCATTTAAAAGTAATGCTTTATAAATTTATCACACAACTCTTATTAAAATAGAAAACAGATCATTCTACGATATTCCTATATATATTGACAATTAAAATGTCAATAGCATTTCTGAACAGTATAATCAGTAATAAGAATATTCAAATATTTCCTCGCAGCAGTAGCACTGAAAGTAAATTTGAGATTTTGTTCCAACTATGTTTTATATCATCCTCAGGTAACAAACGTCGTACGTAGCAGAACTCCATTTGGTCAATAGATTTCAATGCAATATTCTTAACAAATTACTTGAAATCCTAATAGTTCTAAACCATTAGGATTTTTTACCCATAGATTAACTCCAACTATCCAAAACAGTTAGAATATTTTTGGACAAAACTATCATCAAGACAATCATAAGAAATAACGTAACACAGTAAATACTTTGATCAAGTATTTATCTTTGTTAGAAAACTATACTACCATCTTAAATACCTTTTCCAAATTCAAATACGTATTGTTAGCTGTAATTTTAAATTTGATAAATTGTTACGATCCAATTTAACGTATATTTATTGTTTTCGTAATTGGTCCTTAATGTTCTGAAACGTTCTGAATAGACTTCTCACAACTGGGATGACCTTGTGCCTCCTCAGTCTTGTAAAGGTCTTCATATAGATGACAAATAATCATTTTTAAGTACAAAACGTTTACAAATCCGACTTTGAAAACGGTTTACAAAATAAATTATTTAAACTCACTTATTACGAAGTTATAATCTTCACGATAGAAATTTGATCGGTGCTTTATCCTGCATCCTCCTTGTTCTTAGCCACTCCTTCGTCAAATATTTTCACAGAAAAATATTTCAAAAAATCTGGGATAAGAAACTCTGAATGGTTAACTAGTTCTATATATATTTTAACATACAGATATGAGCCCTATGGTACAATTAGTTAATGTTCAAAATAACAAGCTAGAAATATTATGGAGATATCTGAAAAAGGTAGCATACTAAAGACTGACAAAAAAGGCTTAACAAATTTATATTTCAGTTAGAGTAATAACCCAATCTTGGGTAAGTGTTGACCAAAAAATGGTAAATATTATTTCTAAGCTTTAATTAATTGTGGAAAACCAGGGAAAGTATGGAAAGTTTGCATGAAATTTGGTTGAAACTTGAGAAAGCACATAACCGCAGAAAAACTTTGGCCAAACGTTATGGATTCCAAATTAAAAAAAAAAAAAAACTCTAATTGGCTGGAATGCCTTAAGGTGAAAATAATGCTCGTTCTTAAAAACTAAAATCATAATGCAAACGGAATTAAGTTTGGGGAGCCTCAGAAGAGTGCAGACGAATTTGGGGGGGATGTAAGAAAATTTTTAAAGGGGTAATTTTGTTTTCAATATTAAGGGAAATATGAAAATAGTTATTAGTTATTTATGTCAAAAAATTCGAAAAATGCTGCGAGTATTGAGTTAGACAGAAGTGCTGCGAGTATTGAGTTGATAATAAAGAGAAAGGGGAAGAAACGTTTAAGGTAATTACTGTGTAAAAGTGAAGTGAAGAAGTTACGGCCAGCAACCAGCGAATCCAGGAGTGCAAACAGCAAGTATAAACTTTATTAGACTATCAGCCAGCAGAAATTTCTATAAGTTATTAAATTCATTATTAAATTAATTTCATTATTTTTATAAAACCTAACTTTGTCTATTACCACTTCTATTTCACGGAAGATCCCCAAATAATAACCCGAGAGAGAGAGAGCAATGTAACACGGTATTAATTAATTTTTATAGTATTAAGAATGAAAAGCCTCAATTTTGTATATAATAAACAATATTTATATTATGTAGATATAGGAACAATTTTTGGTTTTTATCCTGTACAATGATTTAAAAAAAACTATTGTAATTATTATAACCATAAAATCTACAATACGTTGTTCTGAAGTTGAAGTTGATTTAAAATATTTTAAATTCTTTCATACTATTGGTTTGTCTATCTGTAGATTTCAGTACTAATCTTATTATAACTACTTAAATATTTATTGGCAATATTTCCCCTTACAATGAAGTTGACGTACTACTTAAAACTTCTGAGGAATATTAACACTCATCTCGTGTGGTACTAATAAATATTAGACAGGCCTAATCCATTAGACACACGATTTATTTAATTCAAGCACGTCTCTTAAATTTAAACTAAACATATATTTAATCTTGAATGATTTCCATATTATCAAAGGATGTTTGTAAATGAATTGTTTCAGGATTATTATGCGAGATCAAACTTTCTTTGAATAGAATTGTGTACATTCTTATCGAATAAGAAAAATAAAACCTTCAGACCTCCACTACATTTATTACTTCATTCGTTGCATTTATTTAATGGCCGTGCATTAGTTACAGACGTTACTCCAGTACGACCAAACACAGTTCTCTGTATACAAATGCTGTTCCAAGATAAATATGTTGCAATAAATATACGCCCTATAAAAACGTACTAAAATTCCACAAATGTATTTAAATAGGGAAAATAATTAAAGTAAATACAAAATATTTTACAATAATATTTCAATTTGAAATGTTTCTAATATTAATAAATATCTCATCCAAAGGTGTTGAGTATAAATATAATCCTTGAGTATTTATCATTGACACCCATATAAAGTATAATTAGAACTTTACTATTATGAAAAATAATATTGCAAAATGAAATTAATATAATGTTTAATTATTCCCGTTTTAGACGTTTTATAAATTTACGTCTATTATTTGCAATTAAATAGGTTGATGACAAATTAATTATACCACAAAAGGTAATAGAACGCCAATTACTTTAAAACATTTTGTCTAAATAGTTATTTCATCTTTGGTTTTTCAGCATTTTTATTATACTTCGCAATATGTACCCCACCAGCTTAAGATTATTTTATCTTAGTTTTGTTCTGTTGAAGGCACATTAGTGAAGTTTTAACTTCTGTTATTCGAAATAACCCAGATGTTCTTTTCAGATAAAACTTATTTTGCTTTTATAGTATATTATTGTCCGAAAAACAAGACTAATAAAGATCTTATGTTCTTCATTATCAAGCAAACATTGCAGTTATTCTTGAGGAATTCCACAACCCTTCTCAAGGCTATTAAGTACAAAGTTCTCCAACGTTTAAAACGTTGTTTGGACGAAAAACAAAAATTTAAAAGTAAAAATGTTGTCCTTTTAAAAAATGTGATAAATTTTAATGAATTAGATGCATGGGAAACTTTATTTATAAATAGAAATAAAAATAAAATTGATCATAATGAATTAGGACCAGTTCAAAATTCAATATTATTTTAAATTAATTAATTGTTAAATACTATCTTTTTTAAATTTTTTAAATTATTTAAATAATTTTGTTATTATTATGTTTTACTAGTAATATAGGCTCATCAAAATTAATTATTTATAATTAACATATGTTATTTAATGTAATTATATTAGTAGCTGTGGCTATAAATTTGACAATGCCCAGATCTGATTTTCACTTTTGTTTTTACTTTTGTTAAAATTTTCTAGGTTATTTTTAATATATATTTTTTTAGTTATTTGGTTTGTGTATCTTCACTGAGGATGACGACAATTTAGTCGTTGAAACGCGTATGAAATAAAAAATTTTATATTTGTGAGTTGTACCATATTTTTTTCTTCGATTATGGTAATGTTATTTGTTGTGATTTTTTTATTAGACGTTTCAAAGTTAACGGTTGATTGCCAAATAGATTGTGTTACCATTTTTGTATTTCGTTTTATCTTTACATACGAAATACTCTGAACTTGATTAATTTTGATAGTGATATTAGAAACATCCTTTCATACTATCTCAACGTTTAAAACGGGACCAGCAATGCATTATAAAGTCCAAAATTTCAAATAAAATATTATCTGTTTCCCTCTAAATGTTAGGAGCTTTTTCGGACCTCATTAATAATACCACTATTTAAAATTAAATTAAAAGTTTGTATTTAGTGGCCCCTGCCACCTATGGCTTCTGCTCTAGGGTTCAGACTTTACATCAATATAGAATCGAAGAAAAACATATTGGAAGGTAATCTCCATCGAAGTATTTATTTAGGTAATTCATTTGGAATACGTACTCTACCTGTATGGTGGTTTCTTTTTCTAAATATTCATCTTTATACGCCATAGCTATTTAATGTAAAGTCTTGCTATTCAAAATATTTATTTACTTCTGCAGTAGGCCTACTCGAACTTAGGCTATTCCATATTGAAATAGACTGTTCTTTACAATTTTCAATTTACACAAGTTTTGAAAGCTATTTCACACACTCACAATCTGGAGGAAACCAAACAAAATATTGATTAAAATATTTTCTTGAGAAATAAGTGAAACAATAAATACTTGGAGGAATAAATCAAATGAACACATACATACTCTTAGCTACTTCAATAGCATTTAACAATAACAAATTGGTTTACATTATTTTACAATTGCTACAGTAAAAATATTCAACTAATTATATAAAAATAATACCCATGTTTCCAACCCGAGGATAAACAAGGTCTAAGTAAATGAAACTTTCAAAAAATATGCTAAATTTATATTGCACCTATGAAAAATGAATATCAGTTTTTATTAAGGCTGAATTAATTAATCAGAGGCCTTTTGTTAATTTACTCTTCCCAACATTCATACTTTTAAAATATTTTTAAATGACACAGACTTTATTAATATTGTTTTTTCATTAGGGAATACCTAATTCATCAGGGTGTTTTTGTGAATTCATATTTGATTTCAAAGTCCTTTTTTAACGAGATTAAATAAGATGATACCTGTAAGCTCAATGTTTTCCCTGATTTGAAATTAAAATCTCACCCTTAACCTTATAAGGAAACGTCATTATCAGTAGATAAACGTGTTCGTTTTATTTAAACCCGTTGGCTTAGAACAATGTACCACTATAAAGTAAATCCTGGTTTATTAGTGATGTTTTTCCAAGGTTCGTTAAAAGTTGCAATAGTTTTCACTCCACTTCATTCGTACACCATATCTGTCTACATTGAGTACATTTACTTTAGAGTAAATGGGATAACTGAATTGAAGAAAGCAATAAATTTTGAAATAATTAAAAAATATATTTTCCAATATTAAAAAAATGTTACTTACAATAATAAGTAGGCCTACTTACTTTTATTGTGTCAATTATTAGTAAGATATACACATATCAAAATGTAAAACGACAAATGGAAAATGGTTACTCGGTAATAACTTACTTATTATGAATATTTATTATATTTAGCAATTACTTTGTTCAAATATGGAAAATCGAGGAAACAATGTTTTGAAGAACCGGGATACATACAAAGTCTACATTGAACATTTACTTTTGAGTAAATAATAACTTATAACTGAACTGAAGAAAGAAAATAAATTTTAAAATAATTACAACATATGTTTTGGAATTAAAAAATAAGTTGAGGAAACTTGAGCCATCTGCTTTTTATAAAAAATCATACAAAGTAAAAAAGTCATAATATAATAAATTATACATAATAATATTGCCAAATTGAAACTTTAATGTATTTGGTTATATTGAACTAGGTTGGATTTCATAAGAAAGCTAAATTATACACATATTCCGACGCAAAATTAAGCTGTCAGTTTAATAACACAAGTTCTATATCAATATTGATTTACAAGAAAGTATAATAAATATATCATATATTCATGGTTTTTTGTACTTCAGTAAAAATAAAAATTAATATATATATATATATATATATATATATATATATATATATATATATATATGTGTATATATATATATATATATATATATATATATATATATTGAAATATAATATACACAAATAGAATATATTTTCCCAATTTTAATTTGATATTTTTCTCAAATCTAAGTACTTATATTTAAACTATAAAAATAATTAAATTGTTCTTAGAATAACATTAGAAATTGGTGTTACAACCTAACTTTTATTTAGAAATTATGTTTCTTAATATATATAGTTTGACAATTCTTTCACCCTTTTCATATGAATTAGTATGAAAAATTCCTTTTCTATTCATTTCACTTTATTGCACGATGTCTGACAGGTGCCTCTCATGCGTTAAGTACTGCCACTTTAGCTCAACATGTAAAATCAAATTTCTTCCTAATGCACGCTTTAGAAAGATATATTTACATTTGAGACTGAAAGCAATTTTATGGAAAAGTCAATTAATTTTTTTTAGGGATAAAACTGATTGTGAGACTTACAGTTTCAATCGTATATAATGAAAACATGACTGGCAGAAACAAATGCTATATGAGCATAGACTGTTCAACATGCATATAAACTTATTTATTTTTGAAAATAAACCAATATAAAATAGTAATAAGAAACGGTAAGTAGTGTTGGTATTAAAAAGTAGTAATTTTAACAACGAAGTCAAACATACAATAATTCATCCTAAATTGTACAATAATAATATCCTAAGCATACAATTCGTGACATAACACATACTACGTTTGTGGTCATTACGTAGGTTTAAGGTATCCATCAATATGTATTTCAGTCAATCAAGGTGTACAAATTAGTGAGTGTCAAACATTAAAAATTAAAATTAATATATTTATCAAACACTAATAACATCACATATGATCAAATTAAATTGTCATACAAATATTCTATTAATTTTTATTGTTTCAATAAAATAAATATCACTAACCAGCATTGTAATTATCTCGTTCTTTTATAATTTTTTTATTAATAATTAGTAGATAGATAAAGTGTTTCAAAAATAAACAACTCATTTCTAATTGTGATTTAATTATATATTAATTAAATCGAAGTTTGTATATATAATTTTAAAATTATATAATTGTTTCGCTACATAACCATGCCCAGTAATTTGTAAGAACTCTATTACCCGAAATAGTGTTGTTTATGTAATATAAAAAAATTAATACTTATATATTTATTCCATTTGAAACTTCTAGTGTAATGGCAAGATTTTAATTTACTCTTTTCTACTAGATATTATTTTTGTTTTCCAAGACTTCTTTTCAATTTAACTTATTTAAACAATCCTTTCATTTTACCATGATATCTCTTAAGATTTAACTTTGGTATCTTAAACCAAATAAAAATCAGGCGAAATGTTTTCCAAAATGTTACTCTCTTCTTTTAAAACGTTCTGCCAATACTCAGCATAATTTACTCTGCAATTTTTGTAATTAGAAATTCAGTGTCATTTTTCCAATGCTTTTTTTCTGTTTTAAAACCTATAAAAACTCTTAAATAATTTTGAAACTAATTATTTTCTTTCATATACCCGTTTTTCCTGGTCAACCGCTATTCTTAACAAGTTACGTTACAAAACAGCTATGTGTCATGGCTTCAGCAAAATGATAACTTCAAATCGACTTTATTTCACCAAATATTTAAAATCTTTTTTCCGTACTAATTATTTATTTACGTTTAAGTACCTCTAAATTTTAAACTTGTATTTATCTATTTTATGTTCAAAACTGTCTTTCACGTTATTTTTAATGTTCAAAAATTTATTTCCAAACATTTTTACTTGTATCTGTTCAATTTGAAAAAGGGAAGCTCGCCATTTTAGCTTGAGAGAGCTACCACAATCTAACTAAATCCCCTCCACTTTATTCCTGAAAACAAACCACTACTCAAAACGCATTTTTATTTTGCAATATTTATTTGAATTTACACTTCGAAATTTCAAGGTTCCCCAAAAAATTCTACATTAAACTTTTAATTTATTTGAGAGAGAGAGAGAGAGAGAGAGAGAGAGAGAAGCTAAAATATAACCTTTCGATATTAAGTTAAGTTCGTCCTGGTCCGCCGTTGGCGTGATGTCATCTCTCCCCCCTTTGTGTCTGGCTATCTTGGGTGATGAAATCGTCCAAAAATAGCGTCTTCTTCCTGGTTTCCATGTTGCCGTGATGTTATATCTCCCTCTTCTGTAGCTGGCCATCTTGAATGTTGGACTAGTCCAACAGCTTCTTTGGTGCACTCTGACCGGAACAAAGCGTTATGCGTTATCGCCCGAAATTATACTTCTTTATTTATGTTTTTAATATAAACTCCTGAATGTAATACTTTAATACTCCTTTAACACTGTCTCTAAATTCTCCAAATAATTTCACTCTCGCTTTTGATCTACTCTTTGTTTTACGTTTTACTGTTCAAATTTAAATTTTATAAGTGAATTAAGGTAATTTTAACTCTAAATTGTTTAAACACTTCGATATTAGGCTCTGTTCATTTTTTACTTTCTCACTGACTCTAATATTAGCTACATACATTTTTGCAACAAGTTATCTCGAGTACACTACGACATTGCTGTTAAACGACTAAAACAAATTTTGTAGAGTTTCCTCCCAAAAGGGCTCTAAAACACACGGCACTACATCTCAGCGATTACACTCCTGCTCTTTGCCCTGCATTTTTATTGTCACTTTACCTTTTGAAACTGTCTTTAGTTACTCGCAAAACGAAGAGTGTCCCACACAACCTTACTTTTTGCTCTTCGAAATCACACTAACCATAATTTGTGCGTCGTCCCACGCATTGTCTACGCCACCGCTTGTTTCACCCAATCGTCAGTCTCCAAACTGCTGAGTGCTGGGCATTTCGTCATGTCCTGTCCACTCTACCCCTTATACATATATATTTTGGACGATATTTTTACTAATTACTTCATTCTCCTTTAACACTTTCTGTAGGTATTTCTTCTTGCTTTTGTTCACTTTCGTTTTATTTTTCTGTTCTGCGTCCTCTCGAGTGTCGATAGTCTCTTTCTAGGTGGATTTACACTTTTTATCCCTCTTTCAAATATGTATCAAAACCTTATTTTCCCGGCTAATGACTTTGTTTTTACACTTTAAACTTGTTAAATTCCAATTACGTCATGCCAAAGGCATTTCTATTTTGTTTTAACTTAGCTATTCTGACTATACAACATTTTAAAATTTATGAAATGTAAAATTGCGCTTAAAACGCCAAATTGTGACATTTTAGCCCGTTCTAACACACCCATACACACACATACACTAACATTGTTTTTTATTTTCACTTCAGACGTTTTACTTTTACAAGGAAAACGTGCAACTTTGCACATATATATATATATATATATATATATATATATATATATATATATATATATATATATATATATATATATATATATATTGATTTTCTGGTTATATAACTAATTGCTATGTAAAAGCAGCAAATAAAATGTTGCTTAGACCAGTTTTGTTTAAACAGTGTGACTCGAATGTGCGATTGTATTTGTCTACTCTTTAACATCAAATTTAAAACGAGACTAATTTAAAAGCGACTAGATTGTCAGATTAAATATAGGCTAAATAAATTAATAAATCAAATAAAATAAATAATTTAAATCTCAAATGAAGTTTATAGTTTAAAGATTTAAAAATCAGAAGTAGAAATTGAGAATGTATAAACGTAAAGGAGTACTAACAGACGTGCAAATGCAACTACAAAAGGTAATCGTAAGACGATCTGAAAAATATGAAGCTGATGAAACAGCTGGACGATCCATAAGGACGACAACAATTGCAGAAAATGATAATGGAATCAAAAGCGGATGTTAAACAAAGGAAGCCTGAAATCGGAACCTATACTACACTTAAACTGCCGTGCAACCCTTATATCAGACTGATGAAGCCAGTGAGCCCATTATTTTTTACTTGAATCTGTTAAATTTTTCATTAATCTATAGAGCTCATAGCAAACCGACAGAAATAAAAAAGAAACATTTTATTTCGATCTATAGGGAAACATAAGCTATTTTCGAGACTAGTATTTCTTTTCTTTTCTTTTAAAAGTATAATAAGAAAAATACCTTATTCTGCTAAGTGTAAGCATAGCAGGGAAATTGATTATGAGTGATCAGTATTCTGGCATTTAGGGATTAGTCTGACAATAAGAGGCTTAAAATTCTTAATTGTTAAGGTACATTCTTTTATTATATTAATCACATTTTGAAGGAAATATGTTTTTAATTGAGTATTTAAATAAAATTTTTAGCCATCATTAAACAAAAAAAATTAAAAATAGATAAATTGTGTTAGCTCTTTAGTAATTACAATTACTATTAAAACACAAAATCCTTTCCAAATACAGAAATAATTATCTACACGAAGTACTCACATGACACGAGTATAGAATTTATTCACAAGGTAAAAAAATACAGTATGATTTTGTTCATCCAATCGAGTTCAAATACATTTTTGGAACCTATAGGAAATGACAATTGATGTAATACAATTTTTTCAAATACATATTCATTAATTTAATCATAAAATTTGTGGGGTCCAGCCGAATTTATACTGAGAATCATCATGTTTGAAGTGCTGCTCGTTTTGCCACTGCATCAACTTTCAAATTCCTAGAAATATTTCTCAAAGATGTGTATGAATGCTTTTCCCCACTGGTTATCGTCGAAACGTCCATTGTACAACCTTAAAATGTCGCCATGGTAACCAGACAATATCATACATAGTTCTCTAGGGTAGCTAAAATAATGTATTTTGGTGGCGTATGTTTTTTTTAAATAAATAAAATCTGTGTACCACATAAAACTTTTTAATTAAATAAATAAAATCTATATATCACAAATAACTTTTAATGAAAAGGTTTATTTGTGGCATAAAGGTGTATAGAGATTTAATTAAATATAACTTAGACTTGTCGGTAAAGTGCATAACGGATAGTTTATTTTGTAAATAACCTCTGAGGTTGATTCCTATGAAATTGAAATATACATAATGTATTAATAAAATGAAGGAGTTAATTGCGGTATAGAAGTCCAATTCATTTAAATTCACTATAGTTTAATTTTTTTTACAATAATTAAATTTATTAAATAGCTTTTATTTAAACATTGAGTACAAACAAAACTATTATCCTCACAATAATTCCATGTATAACTTCATGTATGTAATTCTTTGATAATTTCACTGTTGTCTACTGCTGGAACTACATCTTTCCATTTTAACATAAATAACATCAGACCTCTTGAAGCAACTTTGTGAAATACAAAATTACATTTACTTACACTTCCCTGGTTACGTCTACAATGTCGGAAATGGAAGCACCTTGTAGGACACGCACTCGTAGCTTAGAACGTAAATATAATTTATGTTTTAAAGGCTGCACTTGATTGTGCGGTTTGTCAATAGAACGCTTTTTCAGTCAAGCAGAAAAAATAGCTATAGAAGGATTCTTCCAATAGCTTACAAGGAAGATTTTCTAATTTAAATTTCTTATTCAATTTTAAAATAATATATCATAAATAGCTAGATCTTAATGTCTATGCATTTATTATCGTTCAATATTTGCTAAAATAGAAAGGGAATGGTAAAAGTTAATGTAATTATTAAATATTTCCCATCCAAATACGTGTTACTTAGAGATGAACATTTTGAACATTTATCAACTCGCTGTCACAGAGATTTTCAATCTCGTGTTATTGTTAAATTGCATCACACATTACATAGGGCAGTGACAATACATTTGTGTAACAAGATTCAAATACTGCTTTCGTAAATCAATGCATCGAAATTATAATTTTTGAGACACAGTATTTTGCAATCTGTAATGAAAATATACAGATCAAAATCAAAGGTTTTAAAATCCACAAAGATTTTTCATTTATTGATTTATTATTGATTTTTGTCATTACATACTAAATTATTTGCTGTATTGATTTTAAAATATAAACTGATTTTCAAAAAATACCAGCGTATTTGATACAAGTGAAAGGGGATTAAGAAGGAATAAAAACAGGTCTTGCAGGTAATGATGACTGAATACTTTCCAAAGTATGTCGTTATTTACATAATAATATTAGATATCGCTAAAAACAAATTTCTTACACAAATGTATTGTGACGACTGTATGTGATGTTTAATGCAGTTTAACATTAACGTGAATTTGTTACTCTCTAGGGCGGTGTACTGAGCGATGTTCACCTGTTAGTAACACGCATTTGGTTGGTAAATATTTTCATTTAATAATTACAATAACATTTACTATTACATTAACCATTCCACCAAGAATAAGTATAAATTTCAACGCTTACAAATTTGAACATTTTACATCCATTTCTTTGAGTTGTGATAGAATATTCTATTATTAATGGTGAAGATAAATTATTGTAAATCAGAAAAGAACAATATTCTATTGCTGATTGTGCAACTGCAGGACAGAAATAAAATTCAAGTCCTACTGTTAAAATATTGTGTGCAAGGTATTCTCCATTGTAATACATATCACAAGCAATTAATATGACAGTGTTTTTACGTTTCATAAACATCAAACGTTTCATATAGATATATTTTTATTCTACTTTATCTGTAGGTATAGGATCAGTTTGCTATAACTAGACCTAAATAGAATTTATAACACACTTATTCAAATCTTAGGTTTTTAAAATTCCTTCTAGAAGGCCAAAGGAATCTCAAATAAGGTCAAGGGGTTACTATGTTGTCTAGGTGTATTGTCTAGGTGTATGATATATATATATATATATATATATATATATATATATATATATATATATATCATTGAGTGCTTTTCGTTTTCATAAATAATTTAAAAAAATATTTTTATTACTTTCAAATTATATTAAATTACCTTTCAAATAATAATACCATAATAATGTAAACATAATCAGTTATTTAATACTCAAATATTTACAATTACTATTTTTTTTACAATTTGCAATGATCGCGTCTTGGGTAGTTTCAATAGCACACGTGTAAAGTAGAGTACTTTACCCAGAACACTACTTTGTGGTACTCCTGCTTCTATTTTGGAAGTTTTCCGCTTTCTGTTTATTTCTGAACATTCTAACTGTTATATACGATATTAACAATGATACGTACTCCTTATGGACCATAATATGTAATTTGTGGATCAGGCCTTCATGGCACACCTTATCAAAGGTTTGGGCCACATCTAGAAATAGTGCAGTGCAAATGATTACCTTCTAAGGCTTGTACTATTATATCCGTTACAAACTGGTATTCTGGAATCAGATAAGTTATCTTCATGACGGGTTCAAGTTTTTCTTCAGTAAGAGCTTTTTGAACACTTGGATATTTTTGGGAGTAGCGATATCGGTCTGTATGACGTAATAAAATCACTGGCTATTTACCTGGATTTGGTAACATTACATCTTCTGTACCTCTTCAGATATCTAGGACGTGTTTGAGCCTTAATACTACATACACCAGATAAGTAAGCATGATTAATCCTTCTTCTGGGAACTCTTTCAGTATTTATCCTGTGATAAGATCATATCACAAGGGCCTTTTTTTTAATTAAAATTTATCCGAGCTCCTTGATTCACTACCTTTATCGTTGGCGTTGGTATTTCATCAGTCAATTAATTGATACTATCACCAAACTCATATTCGTTAAGCATTACGATGCAACACGTCTGCTAAGTGTTCTGCAAATAAGTCAGCTTTTTTTATCCGTTCTTTCTCAACGTCCATTGTCTGTCCTGAGTGGAGGCTCTGAAGTAATTAGTCTGGTATATTTTACTAGTGGCTATCGAAGGGGATTCAGTCCAGAAACTTGTAATAAAAGTTTACAGAATCCGGTTTACGTTCCAAAATTTGCCACTTTTTTACTTTCATTATTTCGGATGTTTTTGTGTAATGGATCTGCGAATCGCGGCCATTTTCGTCTTTATTTCTGTTTTCTAAAACACTTTACTTATTTCATCTTGTAAATGTTTCCTTAGTGATATATTTATTCTACCATTGTGTTAGTATATGCAGTAGTTTGTATAACCACTATTATTCTTTCCCATGATCTGTCAAATTCCACTTTGGTCTTCAGTTTTCCATTCAGTTCAATTTTATCTTACAGTTCTTGTCCGAAACTATCCGAATCTGTGTTATTTCTCATCAAATATGACCGAACCACTCTCGTGATGACTTGTTTCTCTCAAAGTTAAAAACACTGCTCAGTGATATGAGTTCAAATACCAATTCTTTTTAATATTTATGGAATCTACTGATATATTTCTTTATATGTATATATCCAAGCGATCCGGTATCTTAGCCTATCATTTGGCTGGTATATGGGTTTTCCTCTATATTGACAAACAAAACCTAATTCTTTAATTGCTAGTTTTAACTCCTTACCCTTAGTTGTAGAAAGATTTGCTCCCAGTCCACATTTTTGGTATTGAAATTGCCACCGAGTGCAAATCTTTCTCCAGCTGTTTGGAGGATTCTCTTATATTCAGATGTCTTTAGGTGTGCCGGATAGTATAAAGCTCATACTATCAGTTGTAAATCTATTTATTTAATTCAGGCAGCGAATCTGTCCCTATGAAATATCTGAAGCAAGGGACAAGATCAGATAGGTTAATTAGATTAATTTAAAATCATGAGGGCAAAATACGGTGGGAGAGCTATCTGACATGTCAAAAACTACCGGGGCCTAATATATTCAATGATTTTCTTTTGGAATTATCACTACAGTGAGTTAAATGATAAGTAAGCCTCTAATGCTGGATGGTCATTAATACTAGAATGTTATTGTTTTAAAAAAAATTTATTAATATTATTGTGTTTATTTGAAATGTTGAAATGTATCTAGAAGAGGAAGGCTGCGAGTTTGTATAAAATTATTTGGGAATGATGTGCAATAGAAATACTGGTTAATAATATTTTCCTATTCCATAATTTATAGTTTATGTTTGTTGAATTTACTGTTCTGTTAAAGTGAAAATTTCGAAATAAGTCGTAATGGAGGAAGACCACGAGGTCGTAGACGAGTGTTTAGGGAAGGTGGTGGAGTGAAAGGTTAAGGATCATTCACAATGCAGGAGGAGGACTGATGAACTTATAAATGATTTTAGGGGCTCTATAAATAATGAAAATTACGTGATTCACAATAGTGTTGGCTTAAATTCAGTAGTCCACGATGTTTGAAAGTAAATGTTTCAGGTATAGGCCTACTTATGTAAATCAGAAATATGAATATGTCTTCTGGACTGATAAATCCAATAATCATATTGGGTAAGATATTTAGGAAAAATAATTAGACTGTTGCAAATAGTTACTGGCAAATACAAAGGCCAAGCAGTATTTATTTCAAGAATGAACCTAATAACAACAGATAAAAATAACCTATTTTCATTCGTTAGGTTGCACTTTGTAATTAGACTAACCTTTAAAATGACAATAATAAAAGCTTAACGGTAAACCTTTAAAAAAATTAGTATTTATTTAGGAATCTCAGAATTCAGTCACGGACAATTATATGTAACATTTAGTAGAGCAATAGCGCTTAGAGACATTAAGACTCAAATAGAAAACCGAAGTACTCAAGGGAAAATAAACAGTGAGGTAAATATCTACATAAAACCCATCATTTACCAGGAAATGCCACTGTAACTCTAGCGTAAAGTGTATTGTTATTTAAATCATAAAACCGTAATTATATAATACTTAAACTATAAAAAATGATTTAACAGTGCGTATTTAATTTCATTTTATTGTAATAAATAAGAAGCATCAATTGCTGCTACTAGCCCCTAGTTATTTATAATTATGATATTAATTATCAATTACTATAATTAAAATAGTTTACACTCACGCAACAATACTAAATCAATTGGTAAAATGGTGCTAAGAAAACAACAAATTTAGATTAATACCGTTTGACACTGAGTTCATGAAAGTGGGTTCTCAGAATGGTAAGTATTTATTCTTTGCCTTAACTATTAAGCGTAAAAGAATTATAAAGTGATTGTGGATTGCTGTGATTAGACCAACTACATACAGACTTTACCTCCTTTGTACGAGACTTGTAGACTTAGATACCGGCAAGACTAGCCCTGCTTGGTCAATGGTCGTAGCAGTTTAGTTCTGTAGCTAGGTTGGGGCTTATTACTTGGGCTTGGAGGCGTGGCTTGAACTTGTATACAGGATCGCCTTAACAGGCCGGGATATACAGGGTCTTGCCATGGTTTTAGGTCTGCTTAAGTCTCCGGTCCAAACTGCTGGGACCAGCTAAAGGGCACTAGAGCGGTCGATGGTAAAACTATACTGTCCAAATATGTCTGTCTATATATATATATATATATATATATATATATATATATATATATATATATATATATATATATATATAAATATATATATATATATATACATGTATATATATATATATATATATATATATATATATATATATATATATATATATATAGTAGTATAGGGTGCGGGTATCTTGAGGGGCGTGGCTTAGATGGTGGGGAAATGGAGGGGAAGGGGAAATGGAGGGGAAGGGGAAATGGAGGGGAAGGACGTGGTTGGAGGGGAGTATGGAGGGAGGGGAGTGTAGAGGGGATGGGGGAGAATGAGGAGAATAAGGAGAAGGAGGAGAAGGGGTGCGGTGTGGAGGGGATGAAGGAGAATGAGGGGATGGAGGAGAATGAGGAGAAGGGGTGCGGTGTGGAAGGGATGGAGGAGAATGAGGAGAAGGTAGGGTGTTGTGGGGGGAACGAGTGGGAAAACTGTGGGGGAAACGAGTGGGAGAACAGTTTCGAGGCAGGGGAACTGCGTCATTCAAGATGGCTGGTGTGACGTTCGCAACAGATAACACTGTTTCAAAATGGCTGAAACTGATTTTTCAGATGTGTGTCAGTACTTTGCGTGATGCGCTGGGGTAACAATATATTAACGCTGGATACAATACTATTTACTAATATGTTATGTACATTGGTAATTTTTGTGACTGTTTTAATTGTGAAAAACTATGCAATAAAAGATCTGTTTGATTTGAATACATGTTCAGGTGAAAGTGAAATAGTAAAACGATGTAAAGAAGAAAATCTTGATTTTGTTTTAAATTATTTAAACGAGTTTGGTTATTTGAATATATCTAACAGCACTGATATTTCAAATATTAATTTGACATTAGTATCTGACGCAATTTTATTATTTCAAGAGTATTACAACTTAACGATTATTGGTAAAATAACTAATGAAAATTTACAATTTATGCGAATACCTAGATGTGGTCTTAAAGACACAATTTATCCCTTTCGGTTATCTTCTGAAAAGTGGCATAAGAAAGTATTAAAATGGTATTTTGTTGTAGCAACGCGTCAGGTAAAAGAATTAGCGAAACAAGCGTTTAAAATTTGGGAAAAGCATACAGATTTGGTTTTTGTAAATGACAGATCGAACGTTGATATATTAATTTCCTATAAAAAAGGTATGCATAAACCTCAAAGATCATCGATTATTTGTACAAATACATTTGACGGTGAAGGCGGTGTTTTAGCGCATGCATTTCATCCCAATGTTAATCAAAGCACTCGTGAAATACACATTGACAGTGATGAATTATGGTGTTTAGAAAGAGACATTTTAAAATGTGATCAAGGTAAAATTTTTTATTAAGTGTCTTAATTCATGAAATAGGCCATACTCTGGGTATAAGCCACTCAAACGACCCGACTTCAGTAATGTATCCATATTATCAGAATATGAATGATGAACTGTCAGCGGACGACATTTTAGCAATACAAACCTTATATGGACCTAAAGACACTATATCAACAACGACAAGACCTTCAAAATCCGCTACAGAACGTGTAAAACAAGATAAAGAAGATTCACCGAATTTGTGTGATTTGAAGAATTTAAAAACTTTTCTAGTTATCAACCATCAATTATATATTTTTTATGAAAAATGGTTTTGGTCGGTAAATTTACAAGATAAGACAGTTGTTAACAAAGCACAACTAATTGTAGACTGGTTAATTTTTTACCAGAAACTTTTACAAAATTTGATTTTATTTATCAGAGACCAACTGAGCAAATTGACTTTTTTGCTGATCAATATATTTTTATGTTAGATTTTCCGTCGTTAAAACTTGTTAGTGGTTATCCAAACCATATTTTAATTTTAGGAGGTAGATCTTCAATGATTATAAATGGGGTCGTAAACAGTTATAAAGGAAATACATTTATTTTCTTTAATACAAACTATTATATGTTATTAGATGAATGTAATTTTCAAATTAGGAGTTATGGGTTAATTTCTGATACATTTTCATTCTTACCTGGTAATATGGAGTCCGTTTTTAGATTTACAGATGGATTATTATATTTCTTTAAGAATAACACTATTTTAGGGTACAGTGAATTTTTAAACACAGTAGTTAAAGAACAAGTAAACGAGTTAGACGTTTTTGGATTGGAATGCAGTAAATATTCTAACAATGCTAATATTTTAAACAAGTTAAAAAGTTTAGTATTACAATTAAAATAATAATTACTTTAAGTTAAATTGAATACAGAAAATGCGAACTAATAACTACTATGGTTAGACGCTAAAATGATTAAAGTTTAATTTGCGCATGTTGAAACTCGTAATCTTAATAGGGTCAACCGTTAACTCAATAAGGCCAGGCGATAAAAGTTTAAATCAGTCTTTGATTAGTATACAACACGCATTATTATGCCCTTGGTGTAATCTTAATATGGAAAACAATACAGCACGTGCCTATTGTGTGTCTTCTACGTGACCATAATAGGAAACGTCACGCGCTTAACAAACAATCCAGCGCATGTTGACTTTTTATGTTGTGACCTCAGAACGCTAAGTGCTTAACAAATAATCTTCCATTTTTAGCTTTGATTATACTGCGCGCGCATGTGCAGGCTACAGTTTACTTTATAAACGTTTCTATTCACTATTGTCTTTACATTGCAGCTGAATACATCTCTGTGTGTTAGGACATTGCGTTTATTTCTTTTGATAGAAGGACAGAATTTACAGGTAAATGTTATTTATTAATTAGAGTTCTTGCTGTTTACAATAAACATACATATATAATTTTTAATATAGTTTTTATTATTTCCAGTTATGGAATTGGGATTTATAAAATTAACTGAAAATGCAAATGCACCCGAAAAGGGCAGTGAATTATCTGCAGGTTTTGATTTAAAAAGTGCTTATGAATATGTTGTTCCTAAATTTGGTAAATGTTTAGTGAAAACAGATTTAGCAATTTCTTTACCTAATAATACATATGGTCGTATTGCTCCCAGATCGGGGTTAGCATTTAATTATTTCATTCATGTAGGTGCAGGGGTAATTGAAAAGGATTATACAGGGAATGTAAAGGTGTTGTTATTTAACCTTTCAAATAACGATTTTTTTGTTAGAAGGGGCGATAAAATTGCTCAGTTGATTTGTGAGGTTTGTGCCTATCCAAAATTAGTAGAAATTGTTCACTTAGAAGAAACAAATAGGGGAAAATCAGGGTTTCGATCTAGTGGTAGGAAAGAAAATGTAATTGTTTTAAGTATATTACTATTGTTGTTTTTGTATTTTATAGTTATGACACAACAAAGTCAAGCACAAAATCAATTATTCAAAACTGAAGGCATAATGGAGAATAACGAACCAGGACCTAGTATGGTCTTTAATAGTAGTAGTAAAGTTAATAATAAAACATTATTTGATGTATTATCAACATTGTTTGATGCTGGATTGACAACACCTAACATATGGTTGTTGTGTGCAAACACATTACATAACTCTGTGCAAGATAGTGAAATGATGCGATTATTTTGTGAAATGAAATCGTTTTATTTAGCAGCTAAATCATATTTCATTAGCAATGAAGTCTCACAGAAAAATCTTGATAAATATTTAGATAAAGAATTAACATATGATGAGTTTCTCATAATTATTGGGAGAGAAGAATTTAAACAAAGTACAAGTACTTTTTCAATTGAAAATTTAAAAAAGCAATGACTTTAATAAATCCTGTAATTCTAAATAATTCATCATCTGATGATGATGATGATGATGATGTTTTGTTAACAATAAACATACATATATATCATTTTTAATATAGTTTTTAAATTTACTCAGTTGATTTCTGTGGTTTGTGCTTATCCAAAATTAGTAGAAATTGGTAACTTAGAAGAATCAGGGTTTAATTCTAGTGATAGGAAAAAAAATGTAAATTGTTTTAAGTATATTATTATTATTGTTGTTTTTGTATTTTATAGTTATGTCACAACAAAATCAAGCAGAAAATCAATTATTCAAAACTGAAGGCATAATGGAGAATAACGAACCAGGACCTAGTATGGTCTTTAACAGTAGTAGTAAAGGAAATATTAAAAAAAAATTTTTGATGTAATATCATCATTGTTTAAGGCTGGATTGACAACAGCCAATAAATGGTTGTTATGTGCAAACACATTACATAAATCTGTGCAAGATAGTGAAATGTTACAATTATTTTGTGAAATGAAATCGTTTTATTTAGCAGCTAAATCATATTTCATTAGCACTGTAGTCTAACAGAAAAGTCTTGATAAATATTTAGATAAAGAAGTAACATATGATGAGTTTCTTACAATTTTTGATAGAGGAGAATTTAAACAAAGTACAAAAACTTATTCAATTGAAACTTTGAAAAAAGCAATGACTTTTATAAATCCTGTAATGAATAAAATTCAAAGAAAACGAATACATAGTTGTAATGAAATTGTGTATAATTCATCATCGTCATCTGATGATGACGATGATGATAATTTAGATAAATATTTTAATGTAACTAAAAAATCAGCTTCTGCTGTTATTAAACAAACCGTTCAGATTACTAAAGATAATAAAAAAAGAAGAATGATCACTCCTGGTGAGGTGGGATCACATTTAATAAAAATAGAAATTACGGATTGTAAGGATTTGAAAAAATGTATAAGTGAAAAGCAGTATTGGACACAAGTTAGCAAAAAGGCTTATTTTGTTGTTAATAATTCTAATGATGATCTTTTGAAATTATCAAATAAAATAATACGCAATGTTGCTGATAGAGTAAGTAAAATAAAAAATGTTACTCATGATGTTATTTCAACTGATAAAAACAATTTTTTAAATTAGTTTTTAGGTTTTTGGATGTAGTTAAATACTAATAATTATATATGTGTTGTAGATGAAATTAAAAAATAATAAAAAAAAATGTACGTTATGAAATATATAGAAAAATTGTTTTATTATTTCAGTGAACTAAATAGTGCTTCTTTTTTAAAAACAAATTATAATGATGGACGTAAGCTTCGTTGAACAAATGGATGTTGATAGTGACGATGATATCGAAAACGATGATGAATTTTTAGAAAGGAATCACGCCTTTAGAGGCAGATTAAAAACATTTTACTTAGAAAATACGTCAACAGTTAGAGATGTGTGTTTGTTGTTGAGACGTACTAAACAAAAAATGATACGACTAATTGTAGATTTATTAACCACTTACAATATGTTAAAATTTAATATACTTGTAGAAGCTTCTTATGTAAAATTTTTAACCCAAGAAAAGCAATTTTGCGTTATTTTAAAACAAAAAATACTAGTGTTTCCGAAGATTCAGATTTTTCAGATATTTTAGATGTTTTATTTAGAAAATTATGTACCGAAGAGTCAGAATATTTGGGTAAAGGAAGTGGTTGGTCTTTGGATAAAATTGATAGAATTATAATTCGTTTTAGTAGATACAATCCGTTAGGTGGAAGTTCATTCATACCTTTACCAAAATGTATACAAAATAAGAATGCTGTAATTAATCCTGAAAATTTTTATGACGATAAATGTTTTTTGTGGTCACTTCTCGTTCCACATATTAAAACTGATGTAGAACATCTTACTTTAATTAACAAGAGATATTTTAAAATTATGAATATGTTTAATATACAAGGTATTGACTTTCCAACACCTTTGAAGCAGATTAGTAAATTTGAAAAAAATAATTCAGGTATAAGTATTAATGTATATGGTTTAAATAAAGATAATGAAGTGTATCCATTAGGAATTAGTAAAACTATTAAGATAAAACATTATGATTTATTGATGTTGACAAGCCAGTCGGGATATGCACATTATTCTTATATTAAACATTTTTCAAGATTATTAAACAATCAACAAAATAAACATAAGGCTAAATTAGTTTTTTGTAGAAGATGTTTAACACATTATAGTGGCAAAAATAAAGACTCACTTTTATCAGATCATTTAAAAGCATGTGAAAATACAAAAGGAGTAAAAGTGAAAATGCCTATAGAAGGAAATAATATTTTGAAATTCAAAAATTTCCATTATAAATTAGAGTACCTTTCACCGTGTACGCAGATTTTGAATGTTTGTTGAAGCCAATAAATGAACAGATTAGTAACCGTGTAATACTTAATGATATTCACGAGTCAATGTCATTTGGTGTATATTTAGTTCTTGATGAATATGCATCGTCTTTACCACCAGGCATTTTAGAACAATTGCCCACAGATCCATACATATATCAGGGTTTAGATGCAGCCAAAATTTTCATGTCATATCTCATATCACTTGCAAATATTATTGGTGAAATTTATAAAATAAATATTCCAATGAGGAAATTAAATAAAGATGAGAAATATAAATTCAAAACAACTACTAAATGTGAGTCTTGTAACGATGAATTTACTATGACTAAGCCAGCAGTAAGAGACCATTGTCATATTACTGGTAAATTTAGGTCTGTCTTGTGTAATAATTGTAATTTATTAAAGTCAAAATCAAAAATTTTTACCTATATTTATTCATGGGAGTTCAAATTATGATAGCCATTTTATTGTACGACAATTAGGTTGTGACTCAAACGAAATTCATGTAATACCAAACACTAATGTAAAATATATAACATTTTCAAAAAACACAACTAATGGCATTGCATTACGATTTATAGACACCTATAAATTTATGAGTACAAGTCTTAGTAAATTAGCAAATAATTTGCCTAAAGACAACTTCAAACATACATATAAACATTTTTCTGTAAATGATTTACCGTTTATAACAAGAAAAGGTGTTTATCCTTATAACTATACAGATAGATGGGACAAATTAAAAGATACTGAGTTGCCAACAAAAAAGGATTTTTATAACAATCTAGAATCTAGTCATATCACAGATGCTGAATACAAATATGCGCAAGATGTGTGGAATCATTATGAATGTAGAAATTTAGGGGAATATAGCAATCTCTATCTTAAAATAGATGTATTATTGTTAAGTGATATTTTTGAAAATTTTAGAGACTTGTCTATATCCAATTATGGATTGGACTGTGCTTATTATTTTACACTTCCTGGTTTGACATTTGATGCTATGTTAAAATTTACAAAAATTGAATTAGAATTATTTGACGAATATGATAAATATCTATTCATAGAAAATGGTATCAGAGGTGGAATAACTGCATGCGTGACGAGACATGCAGAAGCTAATAATTATCTATTGGGAGATGAATTTGATATAGACAAACCTTCCTCTTGTTTAGCTTATATCGATGCTACAAATTTATATGGGTGGAGCATGACCAGATTCATGCCTTATGATTCGTTTAAATGGATGTCAGTTAAAAAAATAAAGGCTTTTGATGTTCTGTCTATAGAGGATGATTCTCCCATAGGTTATATTTTAGAAGTTGATATTATGTATCCACACAATTTGCATAATTGTGATAATGAGTTGCCATTTTTACCACAAAACAAATGTCCACCAGGCAGTAAACAACCAAAATGGTTAACTACTTTAGAAGATAAACAAAATTACGTTTGTCACTATGTTAATTTAAAACAAGCAATGTGACATGGTTTAGTACTTACAAAATTTCATAGAATTATGCAATTCAGACAAAGTGCTTGGTTTTCGCCATATGTTTTATTTAACACGAAAAAGAGACAAAATGCTAAAAATAAATTTGAAAAAGATTTTTACAAATTTGTAATTTTGCCATGTTTGGTAAAACTATTGAAAATATAAGGAAAAGAAAAAAATTGAAACTTGTGAGTTCAGAAAAAAAATTAAATTATTTAATTAGGAAACCTACCTTCTTAAATCGAATAATTTATGATGAATCTTTGTGTGCAATTGAATCAGAAAAAGAATCCATTTATTTTAACAAACCAATATATATAGGGTTTACTCTTTTGGAAATAAGTAAAACACGTATGTATGAAATGCATGATGATGTTATGAAAGAATTGTATAACTCTAAAATTCAGCTTCTTTATATGGATACAGACAGTTTATTTTATAAAATTTCTACTGAAAATTTTTATAAAGATATTAAGGAAAATCAAAAGGTGAGAAGACATTTTGATATGTCAGAACTTCCTCACACTCATATAGGTTATTTTACAGATAATGCAAAAACATTTGGTTGTTTTAAAGACGAATGCAAAGGTGTTGGGTTGTCAGAATTTGTTGGACTAAGAGCTAAATTATATACTTTCAAAACTGCGAATAGCATTGAAAAAAAAGCTAAAGGAATAACAAAAGCAGCACTTAGAAATATAAATTTTGATGATTATAAAAAATGCTTAAATGTTTTTACTAAAACCAGAAGTGATATTAAATCATTCAAATCAAAAAAAAATGTTGTACAGACAATAACTGTAAATAAATTAGCTCTCAGTGGGGATGATGATAAGAGACATATATGTGATAATGGAATTAATAATTTAGCACATGGTCATTTTTCTTTAAAAAAATAACTAATGCTTTGTAATGAATAAATATTATTTGTTAACTATTAAAAATAATTAATACTTTGTAACTAATAAATATTATTTGTTAACCATTTTCAATTGTTTATAGAGTAAATATATAGTTAAAAAAGTGAGTTGTTCAAATCATTTATTTTCTATTTATCCTTGACTTTTTTCCACATTATACCAATTGTATGTTTAAATGTTACTTAGGATATTAATAAAACTTTTATTACCACAGTCAGTCAATAGCTGTTTATTAAAGAATTATAAAAATATTTGTATGAACATAAAGTGTTACATAACAGTATAACAATAGTATATTTCATTATCCTTGTACAATAAAGGCGTTGCTTATCCCTGTTTCCTCTTCTTTGCGGGGTGTATTGGTATTGGGTATAAGTAACGCAAAGCATAACATCGTGCCCCAAAATCCTCACCCTTTACTAATTTTAAATAACCGCACCTCGGAAACCATCCGCCATGTTCAATTCATGGCAATTCATGTGCTTCCCAATCCTTTAAACCACCACCACAGTAAAAGCATATAACGCCATCAGGTGCAGAGTGAAAGAAAAAACCGGCTTCTGCAAATTGCCAAGCATAAGGGTGGTTGCATACAAATCTGGTATTGTTGAACGATGCCAGCCTGCTTCCAGGTGTACTGTATCTCGGGTATCTCGGGTATCCAACCATATCTCCTATATTATAAACTAAAATAATTTTCTTGAATATATATACTAGGTGCAACTCTCCACTTCCTTCGTATGTGTGTACTCTACATTTTGTGTTAGCGTATCTATTTATATTATCCGTTGTATCCCCTCCACTGTTCAATTTTCGATTTTCCCCTTCCTAAAAGTCGTTGTTATATGTGATTTTTTTGTACTTTCAACCGTTATTTAAAATTACAGATGAAATGTGAATAAAAGGTCAATAAAATGTACACTGAGTTTTAACAAAAAAATTTATTATTCTTCTGACTATATTACATTAAAATATTTTACGTACAAGACCAGATAAAGGTATGTATTCAACAAGTGCATCCTGGATGATGAGACAATAAGCAGCTGTCTTTTCAGGTATGTTGACATTTGATTCAATTTCTATGCGCACATCAATAGTACCGGTTTTTAATGTTTCATTTTGTCGTGAACAGTCTATAACAAATAATGGTGTTTTTGCGAAAAAAGTTTCAAAATCAATAGCAGGTCTATTGCTGCTACCGTGATAATAGGATGACTGAAATTTTGTAAAAAAGTCGTATATAATTGCTCTGTTTCCATTAATAATTATCGTATGGATATTATTGTGAGTTTAGATACAGTTTAATATTATTAAAATCACAGAAATCAAAGTGTCCAGCATTTTTATTTTTCACATTTCTCTTATCAGTTTGAAATGCAATAATAACGTAACGAGGTTTCTCAATATTTGATGCTGTCTTCACAGTCCAAGTTGAGTTATTCGAAACAGGTAATGAAGGATTATCGATAAGCGTCCAACGACGAAATCCTAGTGAAATTGGCTGGTCCTTATCAGTGATTCTTAGTAATGATAGATTATAATCATCGGCTACTCGAATATATGGAATTTTCAAAAATATTTTATTAATTTTCAATTCTATTTTATTATTAGCGTCTTTTGTTATAATCGCATTGAAATTGTTTGAACTCCTGAGTAATACTAATTCTTGTTTAACATTTAATAATATGTGAACATAGTCGTCCGCGAATCCAAGTATCATTTTTAAAGGAATACAAAACGAAAAATTTTTCTTACACTTTAAAGATTCCATATTTAATGTCCACCCAGCATTTAACAAAATATTTTTTTCATCTTCAGTGTTGGTTAAGAGGTTTTTTATTGTTGTCGTTATTCCAACATTTTTCACTCGATCAATTTCTGTTCCACAAATTTCATAGCGACTTTCATCAAAAAGAAATGACATTCCATTGCTGATAAGTTCGATTTCATCACTTTCACTATTGTCTGTCGCTTTTATTGCTTTAAATTCTCCCTCTATATAAATGTAACTTTTAGAAGGCAAAGTATACACATTCTGTTGATGTACTGGAATTCGAATCTCATCATTCTCGCCGTATGTTGTTTGTGCATATGGTAGATGTGTGTGATATTCTAAATCGACAATAGTTTCATCAAAAATAATGTTATCATCTACTCGCAACATATTTTTTATTCACACTATACCCTAAAGATTCCAAAAATTCTTTGTTCCTCCTTGTCAGCTTGTGTTCTCTCAACTGTCGTCGACCTACTGGTTTAATAAAATTGTCGAAATTAGTATTATTATTATTCAAATCTAAGACCATGATTATGTAACACTTCGACGCAAATGAAGTCTAAGTGTTATATATACTTCTCGCAAATTTATTAGTTGCCCGTCCTGATCTTCGAGACGTACTGTAATGTTATGAAGTAGACCTGTTATGTTTAGAGGTAGATAAATTACTGTCACAGGTTTTTCAATAATTTTATAACCAGGTTCAACGGCTAGATAAAATTCGTGAATAATATGTCCTGCAATACCATTCCTATATGATCCTCTTGCAAAATTACATACTATTCGTATAACGTCCACTTTATTAATGTTTACAGTATTTTCGGAAATGTGCCAAGTATTTGCTTGCAATTCTTCTGCTATAAATCCCAGTAATGGACCGATGCTGTGCGCTTTGTCAAATCTAATTGGTTTCGAACAAAATATTTTCGTTTTTAATGTATTAATATTCCCACTTAGCTCGAACTTAACATTTTTGTTTTCCTCATGAATAGCATCTTTCAAGTACGAAACTATATTATCTGTCTCTTAAGATCCCTCAGGTAATTGTATGACTTTATTAATGCCATATTAAAATTTATCATTAACATCTGTTTCAATATTTGGTATAGTGTTGTAAGACATAAAATCAATTAAACCTATTTCCCATTTTTCATTGGCCAAATCTATAGGCGGAAATATGTCACATGAGATGTTTGAGCCTTTGCCGCTTAAACAGAGCATATTGGTGATTTAGATGTTATTCGTTAAAAACGCTAAACACAAATGACCACAATTGTGCGAATTTAAATTTTGTTTATTTGTGTAATTGTAGAAAATAGGTGCATTATCTGTCGATGTTTCAAAATATCGAATTATTTCTGTAGGTGGAGGTAGATTACCAAAACTGTCAAAATAAAGAATTTTATGTTTTATCTTTCGATAGGCAACCCAATGCGTACCTCGTCCTTGCACACTGTCCAAATTTATAACTCCGTGTTCATTTTCTTTGATTTGAAAAGGTAAATTGTCATGCATAAAAACTCCTCTGAAGTTCGGAATGTTCAATTTTTTAGAGTATTTATATATATCTTTATTTGATAGCGCTCTTGTTGGTAATGTTATTATTATTTTTTTTATTACAGCCACCTCCTTTGTAAGGTTTCAGATAATAGCCTCTACCCTTTTTATTAGCACACCTTTTTTTTATTCGTTTAAGTACTTTTATTAGAATTCTTTTAGTTTTGCACGTTTTTTTATTTTTTGTCCTCCGTTTCTTTGTATTAACTTTTCTACTTCCTCCACCACCTAATTTATTTTTCAATTTCATAATATTAGTAACTGCGTAAACAGTTGCTCTTTCGCCCAAACTAGCGTCGTTTGATGTGACACGCTGCCAAGCTTTATCAGCTAGTTGTTCGTCGGCAATGGATCGCTTATGTGAATCCGAATATTTTGAATATGAAATATCGTGATTTTAACAGGCGTGATCTAATTTATTAATGCCTGGGTCACCTCTTCTCAATCTTGCTTGCAATCTGGCGCAATATTGGTATCCTGGTACATGTAATTCTATTGGTAATAAATCTATAGTACGATTTAAAATTTTTCCAGGTAAACTCGTTAAAGAACTTATTATGCCGCTTCCTTGATACACACTAAACTGTTTTCCTGTCATTATAGCCTTCTCCTTCCCCCTATCGCAGATGCAGGCGTAATGAATATTGTTTCTTTCGGTTCAGGTACTAAATCATTGTCAATATCGTCTTCACTAGCCTCTTTCGCTTCCATTTTTTTATTTTGATTCAAAATTATTTCCTGATACTTTTTTATAACATTCACTTCATTACGAATATAATTTATGGGTCCATCGATATATGTTTTTAATGTTAGGTATTTTTCTTTAAACATTTTAAAATTAACACCACCTTCATCATCTTTCGCTTCGTTCAAATGTGTCAACCGTTTATTCTCCATGTCATAGTCACCGCTTTTAGTCATTTTAAACCCCACTCCAGCAGGTCCTCGTCTATTGTGTTGTCGATAGGAAGAATGCAAAAGACGTCCAAATTTATCAACGCTCATTTTTAGAGATGCTCATACATGGACTAATAGAAAACAAATGACTAATATTTTTTACAAATCACTTTTATTTTTTATTTTTTTACAAATCACTTTTATTTTTATTAATAATAATTCCTGCTTCCTTCAACTCTTCAATTATGGAAATTATTTCATTATTGTGCCCCGTATTTCCTGCCGACTGTGATGCAATTAGTATTTTTATTCGCTCGCATAATTCATTGGGATCATTTCAATAAATATATGACGGTTTATTTTTTTCATATCCTTTCAAAATCAAGCCGCTTCCGCTCGCCCAATCCATGTGAGTGCGGGGGTTCTGGGGCGGAAATAAGTTTGAAATTATTTTCGTGTATTTATTACTTTTGTTTTATTTCAATTTACCGATCGCCGAATAATTAACTCTGTGTGCATTCGTTGCTATTATAATATCACGATATTTTATGAGATCATCTTCTGTATAAATATATGCATCAGGCATTCTCATGAATAATAATTCATAAATACCACGCGTACCAGCATACCTAACACCATCGATAATCAAATCATCGCCCTCAATTTCTATCTCTTTATCACCAACCATCCATTTATCATTTTCTATGCGCGCTCCGAAAACATTATCCACTTGTTTAGGTTTCTTTATAAAATTTAAAAAATATTCTGTAGACAATTTGCCTTTAAATGTGTTCTTTACAAATGATATGGCTTGACGTCTGCCTTTAGGTGATTTCACATATTCACTAAAGGTGGGTTGTGACTCATAGACATTAACATCCATTGGTTCTTCCTTCATATTGCTATCTGAAGAATATTCGCTTTTTACGTCCATCAACATTTCGGGGTCTAAAGGTTTTCTTTTAACAGGAATTTCACTTTCAATCATATTTCCAGTGTTTATTCTTTTTATATTAGCATCTTCATCGCTCATTGGTGTTTCAGGTGTTGGAGGAGGACGTCTTTTCAGTCGATTCCCACCTATCATTTCGTTTTTTCTTTTTTCCCCTTTCGCTGGCGTCAAACGTTTAAATGCAGTTCTTCCCTCAGTAAAAACATCGTCAGAAGTATAACTCTCGTCGTTACCATTGGCTTCATACTTCTTTTTTCTCTTTTTTAATTTTTCTTCTTGTTGCTTTTGTTTATTCTCTTCTTGCTGCTTTTGTTTTTCATGTATAGTGGCCAACAATGTTTTCTCATTCAACTCTCGCCAACTTTTTATAGGCTTATAATTTAAATTTTCGCTATATTCTTTTATCGGTTGAAATTTTTCAGTATATTCTTTTATCGGTTGAAATTTCGCAGTATATTCTTTTATCGGTTTTATCAACGGTTCCATTATGGGTTTTATATTTTTCTGTATATGATCTTCCATATTCATAATACCTCGTTTTAGTGCACAATGTTTTTCCTTAATTCGTTTTCTTAAATCTTTTATTTCTAAAACAATTTTTTCACGTTCGCCAAGTGAACTAGACAAAGACATGATTACTACTGACTCTATAATGTTATAAATTCATCAAACATTATACGATATCGTCCTTTATTTAAACGTCTCTCTTTATCCAAAACTAGAGATGAATTTTGGTTTTTAGACCAGGCCATCGAACACTTTTCTTTAAAAGTTTCAAATTTCATATCTGTGTTGACATGATCATTATACACATGACGTAAATTTCTTTCATCTTGTCTGAATAAAACCACTAAATTAGCATTATCACGTATCAGTTGTTTTGGTATTCGACTATATGTTTGACATAAATAAGATGTATCAATGTCATTGTGTCTACCCATTGCGAAATAGTTTCGAATATTATTTTGCCGTTCACACATGACATCATCGAATATCATAAGTGATTTTGATTTAATCTCATTAGGATGAGGCACGTCGTCATTTTCAGTAAAAATAAAGTAACCAACATCAGGTATTTTGGAAAACACTCGACTTAAAAACTTTAATTTGGATTGATTTATTGACTTTGAAAAAATATAAATATTTTCAAAAAAAATTGCTCGTGGATGAAATATTAAATTAAACATGAGATTGGTTTTTCCACAGTTCGATGGTCCTACAATAAGACATCTGATGGAATTCGGTAATAGCGGACCATGGCGATCTATATTATCATATTCCATATCATTTGAGAGATATGTATCGAAATTCATAATACGCATTTTTTGGCTTTGTTTTATTACCTTCATAATAAATCTTTATCCAGGTATCTCTAGTACTGTCCATACCCAACCAACGTACTAACAATTTATTTCCTTTTCGACGCACAATCTTATCGATAAGAAATATGTTACTAAATTTAGTTTTACTCAATTCCTCTTGATAGAATCCCCCTTTAATCTCAACTCCAGAATCGTCCTTTAGTTTATAGGTCACTGGAACTGTTGGTTCTATTTTCCAAATTGTATATATTTCGTTACTCCAAGCTGGTAAATAACTTTTTGTCAACGGTTTTTGATACCTACTTATTCTAACTTTATCACCCACAATAAATCTGTTTCGCACAAGTTGTTTTTTCTTCTGTCTATTTTGAACTATACGTCTCAACACTAAATGTTCATTATTTTTATAATCATCAATTTGACGCATACCGATAGTCCTATGTTTAGTGTTATTATATTCAGTAACTATATCGTTTAATAAATTTAACCATTTATAATTTCCCTGGGCACTGAAACCCCTCCACATTTTCGCTTTTAACGTTCTATTTAATCTTTCAACTATAGAGGCTTTTTTATCAGAATATGTAGAATAATGATTTATATTATATTTGTCTAATAAAGATTTAATCCTCGAATTAAAAAAATCAGTTCCTTTATCGGTTTGCAAATGACGCATAGAATATCTTTCTAAAATTGGTTGTAATGTCTTTTCCATTTCAATGGCATTTTTAGATTTCATTGGTATAGCTATTGCATATTTACTAAAACAGTTTATTAAAACCAGTATATATTTATAACCTTTATTGACTTTGGCAAATGATAACATTTCCACTAGGTCAGCCTGATAGAGATCGTCTAAACCTTTAACTTCAACATGGCGGGTCGGAAATTTCCTACGAACTTGTTTATGCAACTCACTGGCAATCCCCACTCTCAACAATGACGTCAACTTCGATGCCATATCGTTTAACACTTTTACTTTGAACGTTGTCAAATATAAAATGATTAAATTGTGTTGTGTAAAACTATGTTTGTGTTGTTAAAAAATAAAAAATCTTCAGAAAATTAGTCAAGAGAAATACTTCAAGGTAATAAATAGCTTATATTGTTATCATCGATTATAAAGAGGTATAATAAATTCACTTACAAACATTTTCATACATTTATTTTTTTTTTTTACAAAACAGTTTCAGTTAGTTAACATTTATATACTTTTTAAAACTAATACCAATAACTAAATCAAGACAATAATGTTTTACAATAAACACAATCTTTCTTTTTGAGATTAAATGAAACATTTGATTTGATACCATTAAAACAAAAACCAGATTCAACTTGTACTTTATGTTTTTCACAAGGTAAATGGTTTAAAATATCTGGATCACATTTCAAATGATCGGTTAATCTATTAAATGTATGATCGATATTTTCAAAATGATTAATGAGATATTGTTTTGGCAAATAATGAAATAAACAATCTTGTATATTATGATAAAATTCATCATATACTTCTTTTATTGCTAAATCTACTGCATTTAATCTGTCTAAAACTAGTTTTTCATAATTTAACCATTGTTTTAAAACACAAACATTAACATAAGCACAATTATATAGTGAATGATTGAATTTACATTCTTTTATAATATTATTTCAAAAGAGATTTTTCAATACATTCAAATTAGGACAATACAAATAATCTAAATTAACTATTTTAACATTAAAATCTGATAATAAGTTTGAAATAAATTTTTGTTTTTCAGTTCCTTTAACAAATATCGTACCACTAAGTGCCATACCTCGAAACACATCCTTTAGTTGGTTGTAAGGCTTCAATCCACTTTCCCAAGGTAAACCATGACATTGATTTTCTAACCACAATACTTGCTTTTGTAAATCTTTTGGAAGGTGGTGAAAACTATATGGTGGTTGAAATAGAAGTAACTCGTAAATGTTGTCATCATTTTTTGAAATTATAGCCAATTCTTTAACAATAAACTCATTATCTTTGTTTTTAAAACTTTGAAAGTCTAAAATAAATCCCATTTTTTTAAAAAAAAAATCAGCAAACAAAGGCCAATCGTCACATTACAAACACTCTCACGCTTTTCTTAATGATTCTTCAAAGAGGACGCATACACAAGTGTCTGGCCCGTCACCAACAAATGCTACTACAGACCATAAACAGCCTTTATAATGTCCACTCGTTATATCTAAATCCGATAAACTATAATTCTGCATATAAGATTTAGCAACTGATATATGATAATGAGATTCAGTTTTACCACAAGAACACAGTTTAACATGTGCTAGCAAAGCATCCAATTTACCTTGTGCCGTTGTCATGTTGTTTAACAAACAAAACTCTAGATACTAAATGATTTGTACTTATTATGCAATTTCTAATTGATAAATAGGGCTATATGTTATGGTATTTATTAGTGGCTAACTTAAAAGTAATATTAATTGATTATACTATAATCAACTTAACTCTAATATTATTTGATTAAAAATTTTTTTTTCTTGTAATTAATTGAAAAAATAATATTAATATTTTTATATCATAAATATTTTTATGTCATAAATATAATAATAATAATAATAATAATTAATAATAATAATACAACGCATTAATAATATGAAATTCTAACGTTACCCAATCCCGAATACGTATTTTGTATACCCATTCGTTCTTGGCTATGTGTCAATTTTATATCATAATGCGCCATATTTTTATTAAAATGTTCCCCATCTAATATATAGGATATTCCATGCTCTTCTGATTCAATATTGTTATCGTCCCAAGACCAGTTTGTGGGTGCTAGGTCAAAGGACTGATTAAAATATTCATCAAATTTACAAAACTTTTTAAAAAATAATTGATATCTTTCTATAACAGTATCTTTAGCATATTCAATATCCACAAACATATTATCAGGATCATAGTATAGAATATGATTAAATAAATACATGTAATAGAAATGACTTTTCGATATATTTTTTATGAACGGCCTTACATTATTTAATAATTTCATATTATAATGGTGACGTTGTAAGTCGTTCATTTTGATAATTTTTGAATATTCTATCCTTAACTCATATTCAACCAACATAAGAATGGATTTCACTACATATTTCCAATGTTCTAAAAAATATTTTTTCAAGTATCCCCCCTCCCTTAATTTGGAATTTATATAATTATAATAATAATCAAAATTTCCTATCGTAACAGTTTTTTTATAATTAATATATCTTTTCTGAAATTTATATTTATGACAAAACGAACATCTATCAAGTATTTCGCAGTTTTTCAATTTATAAAATCCAGTTAAAATTTTTTTAAACACATCTAAATCTTTACATTCACCGGATTTTATAAACTGAAATATTACATGTATTTGATTTATGTTCTTAAAAGAATTATTAAATATAACTAAGAAACAAAATAATAAATATCCTAATATTACCAAAAATAAATCAAAAAATATAAAACTACTATAAACTATATCCATTCTACATCTACGCAAAACTAAATTCTTACAACTACCTAAATAGCTTAAATCTACTAAATTAGACATGGTTTTAAATCGACACAAGGTACAAAGTATCTTTAAGAAATAATAATATTTGTATTGCATGTTACTTATATACAATTATCAAAGCATTTGATATATGCAAGGGCGTGTCACGGACATACGTGTTCATACTTATAAAAAGCATTTCTTGGGTCACATGCACTGTAAAATAATTAGGCAATTGACATTGAAACAAATATGTACACAGGATATTGCAAGGCAATTTACATTTAAAATAAAAAACAGCTCTCTAAAACGATGGTCAACTTAAAAAATATTATCTCTAGAAACCGCTACTAATCAAGAGTTTGAGCATGCGCATGCAGTATGCTAATCAAGGATAAAAGTGAAAGGTTGTTTTGTTGATTATCTTGAAAAATAGGTTAATCTCTTGTAAAGGTGGCGAAAAAAACAGAAGTCATCTTAAAACAATACAATTATCTGTTGCAAACGTCACACCAGCCATCTTGAATGACGCAGTTCCCCTGCCTCAAAACTGTTCTCCCACTCGTTTCCCCCACAGGTTTCCCACTCGTTCCCCCCACAACACCGCGCCTTCTCCTCATTTTCCTCCATCCCTTCCACACCGCACCCCTTCTCCTCATGCTCCTCATTCTCCTCCATCCCCTCATTCTCCTCCATCCCCTCCACACCGCACCCCTTCTCCTCTTTCTCCTCATTCTCCTCTATCCCCTCCACACTCCCCTCCCTCCATACTCCTCTCCAACCACGTCCTTCCCCTCCATTTCCCCTCCATTTCCCCACCATCTAAGCCACGCCCCTCAAGATACCCGCACCCTATACTACGATATATATATATATATATATATATATATATATATATATATATATATATATATGTGTGTGTGTATGTGTGTGTGTGTGTGTGTGCGTGTGTGTGTGTGTAAATATATTTATGAATAAATTACAAAAACTCATACTTGAATAAATACAATATAATCGTATAAAACTTGCTAAATTGATTAACAATTTTTTTTTTAAATTTAGGTATGTTATTGAAAACGATTTATGAATAATCTACAAAACCCAAGAAATCGAAATTGTGCTGGAAGTTCATCACGTAAAACTATTTTAAATTATAGTACTAGGAATAATGAACCATTCGACGAAGGTTTGCTAGAAGTACTTGAACTTACTGAATGTTTTAACTTCATATTTGAAGTATACCATTAAAATATCCTGCTATCTCTCTATGATGGGAAATAGTTAGTAAACACTAATAATAATTTGAGGTTGCCAAGTAGAAAGATTTGTTTATAAAGAGAAATAACTAATGTATTTCAATGTATATTTGAATGTACAATGTATTTCAATGTTGCAAAAGGTCATAGAAGTACTCTTTGTCAAGGAAAATTTAAAACGGGAACATAAATTATTTATTATAAAATACTTTGTTGTAAAAGTAATATTGATTAAATGTGGAAAAAGAATAAGCAATTTGAATATATTATCTTTTCTAATATGACCTAAAAGATTTTAACCTGCGCCATTTTACCAGAGGGAAAACTTGTTTTAATCAAAGATAATGTTTTAATTTCCGTTTTGAAACGAAATTAAAATTCCTTTAGTAACTGAACGTGATGATTTATAGAAAGCGTATTCGCATAAACTTAAATCTTTGTTTACTACAGCACAAATTGCAAGGGCACCTTGAACCTGATTTTTTTATTAAGTTAATAACAGAGTATATGATGACGTCATTCATTTAGGATACTTTTTAATTGATAAAATGGCTTGTGGGCCTTAAAAAAGCTAGGTTTAATATTACGAATATTCAAGTCTTTTTTAATATTCTGTTTATTGCGCGGCAATATCCCCGCTTTATTGCAGGGCGACGTAAAATGCGAGTGTCATATTAAAAATTGCTTCCTTGGTTATAACGTGGCTCAATAAATCTCATGATTTTTGTCTTTACACAAATCTCTGCAGAATTCACTAAGATACAATAAAAGGCAGACATATTCTTGAGACTTGTGTACAGAATTTTAATTTCTTTACATGTGTTATATTGCCAAACAATATTAGCTGTATAATATTTATTCTGAGCATATCTTAATAACAAAGCTTTTATTATTAGTATGATTCTTACAAGTTGTAGACATCATGTAATTTTGCGTAGAAATTACTCATGGAAGTCAGTAAAAGAAGTGGAGAAGCCTTTCATGTTCCTTACTGAACCTGAGTATTCTCGTTTATAATTAATTTAAAACATTTCCAAAACAAGAATAGTTTTATTACATATAATATTTTTGTTTAAAAAGCATGTTTAGTTTATTTACTATATTACTGGAAAACCTATCGCCATATATATTATATACATATAAATTTTACGGCTAATTATCGGCCGTATGCATCGGCTTACTTCGTGTATACTTTCTGATCCCTCTGTCATGTGCTACCTACAAAGTTACATTACAATTTCTCAGTATAATGGAATATTCAGAAATATATTATCAGATATTCTGTAGGGTTAAGAGAATTTTTAAATATAATCGCTATGATTCATTTGAATTTGCAGGGTTGAAAGCTATTACATCCTGTTTTGCTGTTTACAAAATTTATTAATAATTCCCCGTGAACCGTTCTATTACAATAATCTGTTTCATGCTCCCACACTAAAACAAGCCACATTATTGTGACCATAAAGCGATTTGTTTTCCCGGTTTTAGTCTGCAATGAATATAAACATGCCCTATAAAATTATATTGGCTGGTAATACTGAATATATTATAAGAATTTCTTACAGAAGGTAGGTTTAAGAAAACTTTTTAAAATAAAATTGAAACGTTTACAATTTGTAACATTATTTTAGGCAAAAATGTTACATATTACAGCAGCATCAGAAAACAAATAGAGATATAAGTTTTAAAATAAAAATAAAAAAAGGTAAATTTTAATACTATGTACCGTAATACTGGTTGAGGTATGATTCTCACATGCCTTTTTAATAAAAGCAAATTATTATATTTCCTAACCCTGTAACAATTTTAATACAAGAGGTGGAAACTTTAAATGAAATACGCAAAGTGATTATTTCAAAAATAAAAAGGGGGTTGCAATTGTTAATTTTTACTTAGACTATACATTCAAACAAGGGGGAAAGACTACCCGGCCCCAGACTAATGACGTGAGCTGTACTTAAAAGACGGACGGACTTTACAAGATAAACTACTATAAAATAAAACACACACTCAATTAATAACGGTTTATAACGCAAACGATAAACAATTTGCCAGCAAAGTATTTAAATAAAATTAGGAATAATACATAAGTATTTACCTATGTGCCTATATATCATATGTATGTAAGTTCATGTGTGAAATTAAGAAAATAAAAGACAATGGTGCGCACCGAATTGAATAGAACACTAGTAAAGTGAAAAAGCTTAATTGTACAACTAAAGTAAAATTTCTTTAAGCGTAATCAAGTAATTGATGGACATTGTGTAATGGTATAATATACATTAAAGATAAACATGTCAATAGAGATAATGATATAACTGTGTACTTATATGTTAGATTCTGTTTACATGAAAATTAAAAATTTATGTTAAAAGTGTTTTAAATCCAAGCCAGATTTAATACGGTTTATGTTATGTAAATAGCCTATAAAAGTAAATATCTTTAATTTAAAATGAAGGTTTTTTTTAAATTTGGAAATGGTAATAAAGGGTTTATGATATGTTTTTAAATAACAATAGATTTGTTGTCGTTAATATATGGGTTGAATTAATAGGTCGTTAGTTAATTGTTAAATTGAATACAAATAATTATTTTGATAATAGAAATACGTAATTTTGTTTTCAAGAGGGCGATAAATATTTAACATCGCTTTATGCAAAAATGTTAAATATTACAGCAGCATCAAAAAAAAAAAAAAAAAAAAACTGAGATATAGGTTTAACAATAAAAATTTTAAAAAATTGTAATTTATAATTCTATGTACCGTAAAACTGGTTGAGATATGATTCCCACAAGCCTTTTTTTATGAAAGCAGCTAACATTATTTACAAATGCTCCGGGAACTCGCTACGTATGCTTTGAACATCCCTTCTTTTTTTGGTATTGAAACTGAAAAAACGCCGTAGAAGGAATAGATTTTTTCTAACAGTTTTAAATTTAAATTAAATATGTAAAGAAGTGAAATATTATACAGAGCACAGTAGCGTAATTATGACAAACAAACGAAAATAACCCTTGCTGCAAATATTTAAAAACCCTTGATGTACATTTCGGCAACACAGTTAGCATCATCAAAAGGTTACAAACATTCTGAGAACGACACTCATGAATGAAGAGATATGACACCAATAGCTACTACCTCTGGTAACACGTTATATTGAAACGTAATAACAAAGATAACGACATTATTCTCAAACATCCATAATTTATGAAAATTATAAACAAATAAATATTTTTAGACAGAGGTTGTTTCAAATGTTTTAAGATTTACTTTTCTCTGCTAAAAAAAAAAAAATGTGCTGGACCTATTGTTTATTAATCATTATACAAATATTTGTTGTAAGGATATATCTAGTTTTTAGTCTTCCTTTGAAATAGTATTGTTGATAAACTTTGTAGTAAATAAAATAAATATTTATAGATCTCTATTGTAAACTTCTTTAAACGGAATATTATAGTTCAACAAAAAACATATGTATGAAAAGGATAATGTAATAGATTATAATGGAAATCATCCGTACTCTGGTTTAAATAAAATATAGGTCTACCTTTCGGCGCTTGTATATGAAATATGTGTTAAGTAAGATCCAAGATCGAAACCAATAAAATGTAACCTCTGGTACTATGTATTCACAAAATAAGCTTTTAAAAATGTAAATACATAATATTTTAAATAGCCACTTTATACTGACTTATCTATAAAACAGGTAACACATAACTAGATTTCCCTTTGTTATCAGTTTAGTATATAGTTTTGTTTATGTAATTTCACATTGAAATATAAATATCTGACGATAAATATAACAACTTTAAAATATTCAAAAATATATTTATTTATATATATTCAATTTAAATGGTATTCCAATATAAATAAGATTTAATCATTGAACAATTCAAAGCAAATAGGTATTATACATATACCAAATATATATATATATATATATATATATATATATATATATATATATATATATTGTAACTCTTTTCGCAATCTCTCTCTACTAGTTTAATAAATAAAAGTAACATTTATGTAAAATAAATAAATTGAAGTAATTTAATAAAATAAAATAAATTTAATAAATGCACTCAATTGTGTATGGCACTTTAATAGGATGACAATGATTTATTAACAATTTAAATCTAGTGAAAACCTGTTTATAAATTCAACAAATTGTTTTATAGGCTAATTTTCCGAATGTATTCTCTAGTGTAGTTATAAATATAGAGATATATTTACATACAGTTTTAATACATACATTATTATATTTATACAGAATAACTAACCAAATTTGCACAAAGAGGACCTTATTATTTTTAATTACCAATTAAAAATGTAAAATGAAAACCAATTACCTCGAACAATTCTTTTAATGAATAATTTAATTATATTTATTTTTCTAAAAAACAGAACTTTTTCAGTTATTATTTCTCTCAGTTCTGCTAACAAAGCACTAAGTCAATTTCCTAAACACATTTAGATATCCTTAAGGCAAATTGATGGCACGATTAGCTGAAGTCAAATGAAATATCTACTTATACAAATTTTTAAGTTATTGTAAAAATATTTTAAAAAAATATTCCTGTCGTTGAATGAAAATACCATTAATATTAAATGCCAAACTTTTAAATTGAAAGACATAAATGCAGTATATTTTTGGAGCAATGTTTTGGAGAAACTGTTTTCTTTCACAATTATTTCAAACAGTGATTTGTTGAATACAAGGTCATTGTATTCCTTCTTGACAGACGAACGTTAGTAATCCTGAAATTGTATACATAGTGGCGCACATAAAAGTAGCCCCTTAAATAACATTCAACACAATTAAAATTAAATCTGTCTATTTACGACACATCTTAAATTATAACGATTTACAGATACCAATTATTCCTTTATTCAATAGTCTATTATTGTTACGTTATTACATGATATTTTGATTGCGATCAGAACAGACTATCACTGTAGCGCGGGATAGAATACTCTGAAATACAGAGCTGTATGACGATCGTGATCGCGATCCTTAGGTCTGTTTTCGAGTATACTTTATTCTTTAAAATTTCCTATAAGTAATAAACCACTAAGAGACCAGTCCGGTGATCGTGATAGCCATAGGCTTGAAGCGATAATCCTTTCATCGGCAAAAACACTACGAGCAAGTAATCTGCGATTTGTGTGACAAGTCTTGTTGGAATAAAGAATATTTAATTAATTTTGGTGTGAGTTGATAGTTAAATTGATCAAAAATATGCATGTATACAACGGTATTAGAAGTTGTCTCGAAGAAAATTGGCTCAAACTTTCGTTCCGTTTAAACAGCGCAGCAAAAACAGATTTTCTAGTAATGCAAAGGAGGTTCATAAAAATCATTCACAGACAAATTCTTCTTTTTTTTGGCAATAGCATAACCTGACACTTGAAAACATGCTCCATCAGACTAGAAGAAAGAAGTAGGTCCCTTTCACTCACGTATCCAGTTACAGTAAGTCTCTCTCTTACCCTTATCTGCTGGCAGAAGTTCTGGAACAGCTCAGATTATTTTTTTTTACTAAAGAAGAATGATGGGAACATTCATTAGGACACAATTTAAGACATGAAGCTGCTATTTTCAGATTTTAATTTAAAAAAAATAATCTTAATAGACTACAGGGCTTTCAGCTAGGTTACTCATTTAATTTGTAATCGATAAACTATCTCAATTTATACTTGTCGACATTGAAAATCTTCAAAAGTACAGAAAAAAATTAAATACATAGTTGCTAGTGTCAAAACATTTAAACAGATAAACAGAAATTAAAAATACTTCATAATAGAAAAAAAAAATAAATAAAACTCATGCGAAGAGTAAAATCTATTTACCTTAAAAACTAAGATGAACTCTATGTTTATTATTTGAAAGTTCAACAATAGAAATATATGTACAACAATCAGTGTTTGGTTTAATTTAGTATTTTGTTTTTTATTTGTTTTCTGTGTATACATATTATTTTCTTATGTAATATATTTTGTGTAAATGAAATGAGGAAGTACACAAGTTGTTTCGCTATTTCTTTTAAAACGAAAATTTAAAAATATCATTAGAGTTATCTTAAAAGTTATTTTAAAATATTACATCTAAAAATACTCAATTCGCAAATTCATCATGAAAAGTTGATTTAATAGCCATTTTATTGCTACTCAGGTGACATCTAATGTACATAAATGACGAACTTATGTTTTAACATTTTCGGTAATACCAGGAAAGTTATGGGCTCATTTGTGTGTCAATGCAGTGAAGTTTAACTGTCTTCGTTTTGTTTCAAGAATAATACAAATTCTCGAAACTTTACTAAACCAATTAAACTCTCATTGTTACTGTCTCACATTTAGGCATTGGTAATATCTGAAACTAATGTTTCTAAACTTCCACAAATACGTTTCGTAAGTTAAATGTAAAACATTACTATGAAAGATGTGTTGCAATTTAAAATGATCATACATTTAATTCATGAATATGCATACAGCAGTGTTTGTAATAATAATTGATGAAAGAAACGCTGTCTCTTATACATAATTACTATATTAATTGCGTATAGTAAAAGTTTAATAGGAAGAAAAAGTGAGTGTAAAATAAACAAGTTTGTCACAATAAAGTTACTTGGTGAAATTACAATTGAAATTATTCCTAACTTGAAATAACAGTGAACGAGGCAGATTTTATTTATACTATTTATTTGAGAATATATTAGAAAGCATAAATTAAATCCTTGTGCTGTTAAAATCACTAACAAAGTTCTGTTGAGTAGTGTATAAATTTTATTGTAAGACAATGAACTTACATTACATTAAACTTACATTTATGCAAATAAATTCAAAATCACTAATTAAAAGGCTAAATTAAAATATAAAATATAGGTAAAATTAAACGCTATTTGATATATTTACTAGGGTGTTCAAGATATAATATTATTAAATGTTATACAATTTACTAAAATGTATTTCGAGCTAATTGTATTTGATATTGTATTGTGAACCCGCCTATAATATTTTATATTATCCAATGCATCTCTTAAATATTTTGTAAATATGTAACTATTTTAAATCTACAATGTATTTTTAACTGTATGAAGCATCTGTGGCGTAATGTTTATTTTTAAATTAATAAGAAGATAAATATGAAGATGATTGGTGGGCAATCGAAATGTACATAAGGTTTAAATAAATGTTATTATTTATTTAAAAATATACAATGTATTTTGTTGTGACTTACCATGTGAGTATATATAGCCTCTTCCTGTGCTATATATATCGTTCTCTGCTCGCCAATTGTTTTATTTATTTACCGTCTAATCAGGTTACTCCGATACATCAATGCAACGTTACATAAAGGTAACGCACAACGTACAAACCTACAACGTTTAAAGCTATATTCATTAGCTACTTTCATTAGTATACTGTTGCCAGTCCTAGCTAGAACATCAATAGTGATAATTCCTTTATGTCTATAATTTCATCATTGCCATTATATCTTTATTTTATAATACTGATTGTAATATATAACACTTGGTATTTGTTTCACGGGAAAGCTTGAACACTTGTTCCAGCCATGAGGTTTGGTGACACTCGTCAATAATGATGACAAGACTAAGGTAGACATCGTTGACCACAGTGGAATCTACCGTTACCCCATTGTAGTGCGGATAGTGTTTGCAGGACCTGGGAAAGTCCAGAGCAATAAAATGTACATCTTTTGTAACCATTTATTATATCATTTAAAGTTATTGTTTGTCACCCATTGATTATTGCAGTCGTAACTTGCTAGCTAAGTGTACTTCAAAGTCTATCTATCCCCACGTCGGTTAATAAATACAGATATTTATGAATTGAATATAAAATAGCTTAAAAATTAAAACACAGGTTTTAAAGTATAAGTATTTAAATGTACGGAAACTGTAATTTTAAATGGAGAAAATTTAAAACATTAGTATCCATAGCAAGTTCTAAACATGAGATCAGTGAGAGTTTAACAGGTTTAATAAGGTTTCGGGGATTTGTTATATTCTTGAATCAAAACGAACGTGGCTAAACATGACACCATTGACCTTTTACTAGTGGGCCAATGACATTCCCCGTAGTAACGTATAATGTTATAACGTAACTAAACTGCAGTAACCTTAGAATCTTTTGTGATAATTTTACCTGAGTTATCGTCGTCATTAAATAAGATTCAAGTATGTTCCCTTGCAAATATTAGAAAACGTTTATGAAATATTTTTCAAATTACTTTCATGGAGTTAATACTACAAAGCCCTTAAAATGATGAAACCTGAATTAATTATATCTCTGATTTTTTTGAAACAAGGTATTCACCTTAGGGTTTAAGAGACTTTAAGGAAATAAGGCTTTATGGATAGTACTTTGCAGCATTGATATATATTTTCCTATAGTTCATACTGTACGGGTAGATCTTATAATTCTTACAAAGGATCAAATAATAATAATGATCATATTTCAAAAGTATGATGAACTGCACAAAGTTTCAACATTATTTAAATAAAATGAAGATTGGTGGTCATTATTTAAAATAGTTTTATTTTTCCCCTAACGATACAATTTTAGAGATGCATATTATTTAAACCAATTTTTATGTATATTAATTATTTTTAATGATAAAAATACTGTTTTTTTAAATTTAGAACTCAATCTTTCTCATTTAAAAACTAGTAATTTAACACGTAATTGAAATTGCACATTCAATTTATATTCATAATTGGACATTGTATAGTTTACATGATCATTTCTTAAATTAAATTTGAGTTTTCATTCAAGTCTTTGAATTTAGAGTTTTATACGCTATGGGTATTAGAAAGTGAATTGAATATTATGAATAGTTCCTTAAAATCGTACTTAATGGATTAAATATAAGACTTTAATTCTAATAGCCTAATATATGTTTAAAAATTTCTAGTTTCTAATAAATTCAGCTGATTGTTTATTTACTATTGCCACTAATGCTATTCCACGATTATAATATTTGGGAGGCCAGAGTTACAAAACACCATATTTATTAGAATCCGACATCTAAAAATGGATGGCTACTCAATGAAGTCCATGAATGATCCATTGAACCTGAAATTCATTTTAAGATAAGTTAAATTTCCTGGGAAATCAAAGATATATATCTAAGGAACATAAATTCAATAATTATTTGATTTAGAGAAGAATCTTTGATGTCAAGCCAGGTTATTTTATTAAATGTTTTAATATTTAGAGAAAATAATATTAAACCAAATTTATCTCTAATGATGAGCACTATATTGGACAAATTCTGTGAAGGGAGGTGATTAAAACGAGTAACATTGATTTAATTTTACAAATATTTATTTTTCATTCGGAGAAAGTGGTTTAAATCAAAATTCTTGACTCCTTTCATATATGATGGTAATATAAACTCCAGAATGGATGGAGAGCTAAGGGTTATAATAGATAGCTATCAAGACTTCTATAGAGTTTTAAAGGAATACCAGAAACGGGATTTCATTTGCCATAACTAATTTACATTAATTTAACTATGTTGGGTAGAACCATATACTTTACAGTTGTCTAAGTAGTTTCTGATAATAAATGACCATCATCAGATTTATGGAGGTTGATATAATTGGTAAGGTTAAGATGAGACACTTCTGGTATTGGATTTTAAGAATTGATCGTTGCATTGGCTTTGTGTATATTCTATGTGTGTGTGTGTGTGTGTTTGTGTCTAACCGGGAAGGTGTTCTAAGTTGCAGGAGTCAATTAGACATTTATTCTGTACGAGACCAAAGAACCGCATTTTGTCTGAGTTTTTATGAATGTAAGTAATTGCCATATGTATTCCATTAACGTTAGCTTGAGTACCTCGTTAAAAAAGTATGTATAGCATTTCATATAAATGAAATATAAATAGAATTGGGATTATAGGAATAGCATTTCTTCTTATCATCCAAACAGTTTTACTAGAAGTAATATCTCACTTACCAGAAAAATATATCTCACACAAGATAAACTCCGACAGTCGTGATTTAAGAAAGTTTTTTTCTAGGCGCCTGATCAATACCAAGGCTTTTGAAAAGGGTCTCAGTGAATCAAGATGAATAAATTTTATCTTCGTTTACTCTTTATAATCACACTTAAATTTTCAAGATAATTTTAGAATCTAATATACAGGCCTATAACGTATATTGTAAGTCTTTGAAGGAACAAAAACTGTGAATGTTAAAATGGAAATCAATCCTCATTAAAATTAAACTGTGAGCACATTTGGTTAATGCAAGTTTCAGACAGAAAGTGCCACCTGAAAATGAAAATATTTGTTTAACTAAACCTACTAATATAACGAAATATGGATACATTACTTTGTGTTAGGGTGAGATAACTCATATTACAAAGTTATATGACATTATTTTGAAAATCTATACACAATTGTATTGAAGAAAGATCACTATATTATTATAAATTGTGATGCAGGCATTACAAAGAAATTTAAAACGCATTAAAATGATTTTAATATCTTACCAATCACTATCATTGAATCACCATGTGTTATTTCACCTTCAAATATATTTATCTGTTAGATTCTGTTATTTAGATATCTATAAGTTAAATATTGTAGAAAGAAATCTGTGTTTTTTAAATATTGTAGTTTTATTATTATATATATATAATAATTACTAAAAATTATAATTCTATATATCAGTATTAACTTTCTTAAAGATAAAGTCGTTTATAGACGCAAAAATGCTGCTACAACAGTTAAGGTTTTGCAATTATGTTATACCGGCTGAAAAGATACATATCTGGAGTAGTGAGAGGTTTATCTGTTAATGTGTACCTCAGTGGCTCAGTGACTCCAGGAAACACGCTTTATTCTTTCATCTACATAAACGGCTCCCTCGTCGCACCTGCTTCAGTAAGATTAATGGAGCATTTTTGTTTACTAAAGGACTAAGACAAGGTCAAGTAATGGTAAATATCGTGGCCTAATCATAAGTTATATCGGTGTTTTATTTATCTTGTATGGTATGCTGAGCTGCCGGGATATGTCAAAGACGTCTGCATGACCAGCCCTTCCTTCTACAATCAAGTCCTCCAAACGTTTTGTGGTTCTGGGGTTGTGTTATCAATTCTAATAAAATACACCTTAGCGTTTTTTTAATGTATATTTCGATTATTGTAACTCATCATCACTACTTTTTGCATGGTGGGAGCAACAAAATCAAAGTCTTACCATTCCCCAACATACACTGTTCCCTTTCGACAGGACTCCCCATAGCAGTATTGTCTTGACGCATTATTTTATTAGGGAAAAACCATTTTGTCTGTGACTAAATAATTATGTGTTTTCTGTGCTGATATGGACAAGAATGGATGTAATAAAATCAAATATATGTAAAAGTCATGAATAATTTAATAATTAGGAATAACAACCATTTCCGTCTTTAACCAAAGAACATAAACAATAACGAATATAAAACAAACGAAGGACGTAAATAATAGTTAAAAGACATATTAAACTTTAAAAATTTAACTACATAAATACAAATGCAAGGAAAATTTGTTTCAAAATTTTCAATTTCGCTTGCAAACGGTGTTTCAAATGCCATAGATTTAGTCCATACAGTTTTTAACAAGCAATGTTTAACCCTTCAAACTACTTCCAGTGACCTGGTTTCAAACATGGATATAATTAAATAGTATTCTTCCATCTCATAATAAAATTTATTACCTTAAAGTTTTTCCATGCAATAGTTGTATTAAAGAGAAATAAGTGTCAACAATTTTTAAAATATAAATACCGCTCTAATCACATGTTGATTCCTAACCAAATATGGTGTTTAAAAAACAGGACGAGAACCAGTATCTGGAAGCTGTTTACAGTTATTCTTTATTACAGATGGTCATATTTGAGGAATTGTTTACGTTTCTTTTCGAGTTTATGATAGACGCTCGTTATTCGTCTTACGGAATATAATTTTTTTTTTTTTATTCTATGTAGAAGAATATTTTATCTTTATTTTGTAACGTACTTCAGCACATCAAGAATACTTCTGCGGTTATCATTGTTATACACAACGAGATTGTGCTTGATTTTCATACCATTCATACATGCCTTTGTTGTTAAAACATACTCCTTAAATATTGGGCCTTCTTGAAAATTTAGGAAGACGAATAATCTATTTTACGAGTCAGTGAAACTATTAGAGGAAAACCATTATAGCAAGGATTCGAAATAATGATTACTTTCATGTATGACATTCTTATTTTACTCATTTTTTTCTTCCGGTTGTTATTATGATAATGAATTACGTTATATATTGTTTAAGAGGATTGTGCTAAAGAATGGTCTTTACATATATTTGTATATATAAATGTTCACCTTTACAACCACACTTTTGTTTCCGACAATTACAACTTTGTCTAAGATGAAGTACTTACTATATAATAGCCCTAAAATATTTTGTTGTATAATTTTGTTATTTTGGAAAATTACAATCTTTATTTCGAAATCTGTGTATGTCTTATGCTTAGTTTAGTATGGATTTTCTTATTACTTTTTAACTATCATTGTCAGATGAAAGAGTTGGGAAAAACCATAATTGTAGAATGCAAACTTTCCGGCGGTGAGTGCCTCCTGTGTAAATAAGACGTGGATGTTTTGAACATCTTGAGTTGTATATTGAATTCAGGTGTTATTTTTGTAGAGAGACAAGAATTAGTCATAGAAGAGTAAATATTACAAACCAGAAAATCTTTCTAATTATTGTAAAACTAAAATAAAAATCATATAATAATAAAACATATTAAAATTCTTTATAAGTTTTAGAATATACAAGGATATAACATTAAAAACTTTTAGACCATAGTGATTTTTATTCTCGCATATGGCATGACAAAAAATTTGATTAAAAAAATCAATGTATTTTAATGATTTGTCTGAAATAATAATTTTGAAATCTTCAATTTAACAATAAAAATCAAAACTGTTATAATAAGTACTGGTTATAGTTATTTAAAAAATGGATTATTTATTCATAACATACTTGTTCAGCAAACAGTAAATCCTGTTAAGTTGTATTGGATAGTAGAATATAATAATTTTACGAAAGATAATATAGTCGCCTATACGCTGCAAACGTGTTAAATTTGGTTAAACATGTGAACATGATATTTCTTTACTCACAATAACTTATAAAATCTTGATACCTGTACACTGTTGGAAAATGGTTGGGGTTTTGCTGTGGGTTTATGTTCCAAGGCTTCAAATGACGAAATTGTGTTTTTTATTGTTTGGAACTGTTAAAAATCACTTGATGAGGTGTTCAGAGAGTATGTTTGAGTTACAATGTAAAAACGAAATAGTAACTGGCGAATTTACGTTTTTATAAATTGTATATTTTATGCGTGTTTTTATAAAATCTAGAGGTTGGTTAAACGTATTCTTGGTCATTAACTTCTGAATTAGAAAACAAACATGCATAAAGTTTATATCATTATTAACGGAAACAAAAATACTATGAAACACAACTGTAGCCCACGCTAAATGCTCAGCTATTCAAAGCATGGTAACGCGTTGAAACGCAGCATTCCAAAGAATGTATTACAGTGTTGTAATACAATGACAAATAATACAAATTTTTGCTCTAAATTTTGTATTTTTTTGTAGTGATTTGTTAAACTATAACACTAAATAGAAAAAACTACTTAACAAATAATTTCGAATTCGTCATAACAATGTTTAATTTTCAAGAGATGTATTGCTTATATAATTGTGTATAATATTCTCCGTATATTTCTATCGTTTGCTAAACCTTTAAAAAAATGTTTAGCTATTGCATAGTTAGTTTAGTTAGTATAACGTATACTTAGGTTTTAAATGATACAAATACTATCATATCATTTGATATCAAAAACATGTACTGTAATATACCAATAAACGATACCATCCTAATAATAAAAACAAATTAACAGATCTTAAAACCAATCCTAAATACACAAACCAAATTACAAAATGCCTAAAGACCATACTAGACCAAAAATATTTCATATTCAATAATAAGATATATAAAGAAATAGTTGGCCTAACAATGGAATAAACCCTCTCAAGTATAATATCTGAAATGTACCTCCGAAACCTTGACGAATTAAATCACACAAACCATAAAAACACACGACCCCAACGGACATTGGATACGATATGTTGACAATAGATTACACATCTCACAAAATAAAGCAATAAATAACTATATCGTCATAAATGAAAACAACAACTTACACCCTAACATAAAATTTAACATGGAAGGACAAATGAACAATAAAATAAACTATCTAGACCTAACAATAACCAGAAATACAAATAACATTGATACTCAATTTATAGGAAACCTACACAAACCATTAATATAATGCCAAACTACTCTAATCATCCCCACAACATAAAATGGCTGCTTACAACTCACTCTTATACAGAATGCTAAACCTATCTATAAAAAATGAAGAAAATGCCAAAGACAAACAAATAATATTTTAAATAGCCTAAATGTTTGATACATTAAAAACTATAGATAAATTAAAATATTAAATAATAAATAAATAAAAACCACCTACAATCGAACTACAAACAACAGTTAAATGGGCCACGATCACATACACTGGGTACAACATAAAAGGAATAATTAAAATACTAAATTATAATAGTAATAATTTTTCTTACAAAAACACAGTAAACATAATCAATAAAATGAATCAACCGAAAAAAATGTCACACACTTAATAACGGAATTTACAAAATCGAATACCTAGATTGTAATAAAATATACGAAGGCAAAACAAAAATGAAATTAAAAGACAGATATCAAGAAAACCACGATGCATACATAAAACCTCAAACTTACAACTCAAACGCCATCAAAAATAAACACACATTCCCCACATTAGAAAACGTACACCTAATACAAAAAGTACAAAAAGGACTAAAAATGACAATCTGGGAACAACTACAAATTTATAAACACAAAAATAATATTATAAACGAACAAATACAAATAAAAAAAACTATAAATTATTCAACCTAATAGACAAAATTAACCCCACTTAAAACTTAAAATTTCACAGTGCAGTGAATCCGAAAAGAGAACAATAACGGTACACCACATATTTTGACATCGGAAATTCCATACAGCTCGCAGTCTACTAAACCCCCGGTCAGTGATGTTCGATAGTGGAGATACTATCAATCTTTGATAGTTAACTCGCATAAATAAATAAATTGAATTCAAGAAAAGTGTTGCGGAGTTAATATATATATATATATATATATATATATATATATATATATATATATATATATATATATGCTTGCATGTATGTATGCATGTATGAGCAATATGCCTTAATAAATCACTGAAACGATAGCCTTGAAACTTTGGGAAGTTGTTGAGTAAATTCCAGGATAGTTTTCTGGAGACAAGGTTTTTTAATGTGTAAATTGTAAGTGCAAAATAAGCAAGATGACATTCTCATCTTGTGACATATCATAGAATTCATTACAAACTTTGGTTGCTAAGCAACATTCAACAATCTAAAACTATTTTCTAACACATTTCAAACGATATAATTTATATCCGAATGCCCTTCAATAAATAACATTCAATCAAGATTGTAACACTTTTCTCCATCGACTACTTTAAAGTCAGCTACTAAAATTTAATAAAATACTAAACCACTTTTAGCTAATGTTTAGATATATTCATTGATCTATATTTTATATATATATATATATATATATATATATATATATATATATATATATATATGCTGATACGTATTCCTTCATTGGTGAACCCAACAACAATAGAAGAGCGAGAGTATATATATATATATATTTTTATATGTGTGTGTGTGTGTGTATATATATATATATATATATATATATATATATATATATATATATATATATATATATATATATATATATATATATATAGAGAGAGAGAGAGAGAGGTATATATATATATATATATAAATATATATATATATATATATATATATATATATAACAATGAATGTTAGTATGTATGTATCTATGTGTTTTATACATTACTAAACCACAGATCCGATTGACATGAAACAAAGGGAATTTTTTATTACATTTTTGGAAAGGTGTCTGGTGACATAATGGTTTCGAACATGAAAATTTTAAATGCCAAATTACCATAAGATATGACTTTCTAATATATTTTATCTCATCTTAATATATTTCATTCAATTCAATCCAAACGTTGGTTGCTAGACAAGTTTAAACCATATAATATTATTTTCCAACACATTTCAAACAATATAAAAAAAATATTGTTATACCCGAGTGCACATCAGTAGATGAATATCAATGAAGAACTTTGATTGTCTTTCTTTACTCGATCTACAACTGAAAGTTCAGCTATTTCTATGTTTAAAAAATACTAAATTAAGTTTAGCTAATGTTAACACGCCAATAATTGACTTTTACTAATTCTCCTGGTCAGCTAGTTAAGGAAATAAATTTGATAGCAGAACCTGATGTGCCGCAAATACGTCATAAACAAACCAAATGCCTTTCAAACCTTCTGATGCTTATGTAAAAACTGGGATTGTGTAAACTAGCTTAGGAGAATAAGAATTTATTAACCATGTGTTTGGATCCGAGTTATTTCAAAATTGTATGAGCAAGTAGGTATATTCTGGTTTTTTTTGTGTGCAAAGTTTCAGCAAATGGATATCTGTTCACTATCCATATTCATCTATTTGCAATGAAGAATTCATCCATGAATGATAAATTACTCCGAATAAATAGCCTATTGTTTTTTGAAGCTATATATGAGGTTGCTACTTTCCAATGCTCTCTAGAATCGACTCCCAACTATATCAAATAAGATTCTTGTTTATCTCTGTTGATATTAAATCTTGAATATATATTGAATACTATGAGATTTTTCAACGTAATTATTAAACTCATAAAACAGTTTGAGAAAAAAATTTATTTTCAAAAACGAAATATCTAAAATTCAAATTCATAACGTAAAGTATGTCAGGAGCCCCTTTCACGGCAAAAATTTAAATCTTAATTATATCGCAGATAGGTTGCAGGAACTTCAGGATTATCAAGCCTGCGTTTTAAGTGTAGATCCGTGACCTGGTTTCCCTTAATTATGCTGCATCTCTGCTTCAAACATTTCAATTAGTTTCAGCAGACTCCAAGATAGGGTTGGTAACAATAAATCTTAAAATAGATAATAAATTTTAATTTAAACTTGCAGTTTATTATTTTTTTTTTCAGAAGAAAATATTATCGTTCAATGTTGTAAGTTCACTTAGAAACAACATAAAAAAGGCAAATTTTCCAGTTATATGTCGCTCAATTCAAAGCATCTTTAACAAGTGTTGAAGAAAGGGTATGTATAATAATACAATAGTGTATAACAATACCTAAATCTTCAAAGGTAACTGTAATATTTTAAAGGAAAACTTTCTAAGTGTTAAGAGCTAAACATCTTAATATTTAGCTAATCAAGGATTCTTAAACTTATTCATGAAGTTTATAATATTACAGAATTAGACCAGTCCTCGAAGAGCCTTTACAATCGCCACTAGTAATTAACTATAAGTTAGTATTGGAAAATATCTCTACTATCTAATTATAGAACAAAACGGATGACCGTAACAGTAAACGAAGTTGACAGAGGTACATTATTTCCATGTATATAAGTTAAATAACATTGAGAAGTAAACAGATAAAAATAGGAAAAAACATGACACATAAAATTGTGAATAAGGAAAAACAGATCGAAACTGGTTTCACCAAGCAGTTGGGTAATACACTAATACTATTGCCAGTATAACTGGTATTTCCACAGTTGAAATACGAAAGAGAAAAAATGAAAATAATTTATCAGAAATAAGGTTTTGTAATGTAAGATAGGCGTTAGATTCGTAAAAAACAGTATATTCCTATCTTTTCTTCGTTTTATGATTTAATACGCATAAACAAAAATTAATATTCAATTTATTTTGTAAAAACTAAAGTTTTCCGTAACCATAAATTTTTTATCAGAATATTCTAGTAAGTCAAAAAATAGTTTTTTGTAAGTCAGTGAAAAACTTGTTGTTCTGAAATAATTGTTGTTGTGAGTGAAGTAGTTCTGTCGTGTAGTGGTGTTCAAAATGTGTATGATTTCTTTTGTGATATTTTCTGGAGTGCTCTAGTAAGTCATATATTCTAGTAAGTCAAAATATAGTTTTTTGTGAGTCAGTGAAGAAACTATAAATTACCAATTTTTATTGAGCTATAAAATACAAATAATATCGTAAATGAAAACAAAAAAACAAATTAACAGTTTAAATGTTTAGTTGTTTACATTTTGCAATTTTTTAAAGTAAATGATCTCGCACGTGACTCATAACATGGAAAACGCGTAACTGTATTGAGATAAGTGTCAGCTGGAAAATATCAGTTAGTAGTAGTTATTTGGGGCGTGATAGAAATAGGAAATTGAAAGGATTATGCGACTTCAATTTGAAAAGTTAAATTACAAGATTGGGACTATTTTAATATATCCTAAAAGATAAAGTATTTCATGAAATGGAAATAAAATAATGGTCACCATAAACAATTTGCCTTTTGAAATGTATTGGTAGCCTTTTACTCGCACATAAACCTTTATTTGCAGGAAGCAGTTACGGAGTTCAACCTTGCAAGATGAGTCTTATTTCAAAATAATATTTCAATAGGAGGTCAGAGCTAACCAAGGGGTAGTAGTGTAAAACTGTATGAAAGGGGGTCAATTAAAAGCTAACTGTATTTAATTTATGATGTTTTTATTTTCATATCTCATGGAAACTTGTGTTTTTTTCAAATGAGTTCAGACTAAGTTCCATGTGCAATACTTTTTCATTACCGACATCAATCTCGATCGTGGGCTACTTTAATTTATTAATTACTTAAATTTAAATCTTTTGCTTCAATCTCTTAAAACAACTTGATAATATTTAGAGCATAAAATATGATCCTTAAATTTTGTTTGAAACCCTAATTAGGGTTTACATTCTAAAATAGATAAGATTAGGAACTTATCGCTGACAAAATAATCATAGTAGTGAAAGTAAAACTTTCACATAGCCCTTGTTTGTCTGCCTGTGAAGTTAGAAACACCTCTAATATAAGAAAAAAACTATATTTTTTCGTTATTGAACTTGAGATGAATAAACATCTTAATATCTAAATAATGTAATAATATAAAATGATGCAATATCCAAAGTCATGATATAGATAATTTGAAAATGGTTTCGTAGAGGAATAAAACTCAGATTAATTGAAACCTGATATCAGTCACGATGAGATGACTTTTAGTGAAAAAAAACAAATTATAAGAATTTACTCCGTGCATTTTAGATAATGATGCTTTTCTCATGACTATTTTATTTAATAACTATTTTTTTTATCGGATACAACAGAAAATTATTATTTTCAAAAACAAAAATGTATGTACAAAATACAATGTGCCTCTGAAAAGTAACTGGATACATGATCCTATTGTAATATATATATATATATATATATATATATATATATATATATATATATATATATATATTAAATATGGTGATAAATTGTCTTGTATTATATTTAATAAATTAAAAATATTTCAAAAACAAGAATACTTTAATTGCATATATTATTCAAAGTTTTTCGCCGATAAAACAGTACCAGCATCTTCGGGAAAATAATTATGTAACAAAATATTTTTACACAAAATTTAGTTTAAATTAAAAGTTTAATTTAAAAAAACCTATGTAACATGCTGAAAAATGTCCTTGTAGTGCCGAAAATAAATTTGTTTGTCAATGCCTCCAATACAGTTTCATATTTCCCTATGACAGTTTACGCTTAGCTTGTGCAAACCATCATTACACATGAAAACACTACTGAAAACTAATATCTTTTACTCTTTAGTTCTTAAAAGTTTTAATGTTACTCGGTGAGTATATTTTTTAATCAATAGAGTATTTTTTATACCTAATTGCGTTGTTAAAATTTTATAAATGGGATCTTTACAGTTCAATACATAAATATGTTACAGCTGGATACAAAGACAAATTATAGTAAACCTAAACTAACAGAATAAATGCTTCATAGCTAGATGTGTGTGATCTGTCCTGCTTCATCAAATGTTTGATGAACCATTTCACACAATTATAAGATATTTTATTTGGAGTTACAAATATGCCTAAAACATGACTGTTTATAATACCAGCTTATTATTCAATTAACAAAATTACAAAATAAAAATGTTAATATAATATAATTTTATATACAATATGTCACTTCCAAACAATATTGTTTTCTGTAAATGAAGTGTAAATTTATACCAACCTAATTCTAAGAACGCCAGTTAAACACGACAACCATATTTAATTTTTTTCATTGATCCAATTGAATTTTACAGTGCTTTCAAATATACTGTAATATAATAAACTTATTATATATATATATATATATATATATATATATATATATATATATATATATACATATTCATTATTTTATTAAGTTTTGAGAATAAATATAAAGTCAGTGATAAATATCAATAAATATAAGGGACAAAAACACAAATGGATACTAAAAATACTGATATTAGTTAAATAACTATCAAACGCCAACAAAAACATGTCACTTCTCTCTGCTTTGTAATCTGGTTTTGTAACTCCATATGGTAGTTTCTAAAGATAAAGAAAAAGAAACTCTAATGTTTTACTAAAGTAAAATTAAAGTATCTCATTTAATTTACCTTAATTTAAATAAAGTAAAATATTTCTGTATCTTTAAAATAGTACAAAACGTAATAAATCTATATATTCAGCTTCAAGAAGTGATTTAAATGGCATTCATTTTTTTTACATGCACTAAATTTCATTTAAGATACATTCAGAAGTACAGATTTGGTAGAGTCCTCAAGAAAAATATTTCTGGCTAGTAGAACCTATAAGGCAGACATCTGTTGTAGTGAAGCAACTTTATGTTTGCAATTAGGATTATTGCGTTATAAAAGGATTATTATTCAATCTCAATACTAAACCTGAAAACACTAAAGGAGAAGTTTTGACCGAAAGAGAAATGATAAATTTTTTAGTTTTAAGAAAATATTAATTAGGATTGGTAAAAACGGAAATACTTTACTTTTATCGATTCACGTGCCATTTGAAGAATATTATAAGCTCCTTATTAGGCTGTGGTAACCTTTCTCTGTGGCTAAATAACGCTGCAAAAACCCAATCCATCATTGTGTAATAAATATTTTGTTAAAAAGAACCTCTATATTGACTACTTGGGTTACCTGTCTAACATTTTCGGTATTTTAAAAATTTGCTTTTCATTTGATATCCACTAAATATCCCAAAGTTATAATTCCAAAGTTGTAAGATCTTAGTCCAAATATTGTTTTCATATGGATATCGTTACCTGGAAGTTGTTATACAAAATGTTGTCTATGTGTTATACAATGTAGTTTAGTATTATATTATTAAAACATATACTTCTTTGAATAGCTTGGAAAAACAATTTACCTTGAAATAGATAAGACTTAATGAAGCTTACATTATTAAAACTCGAATAAATATTGTCTTCATTACGTACAAGTTAACAAATAATTTAATTAACTTCCAATAATAAATATTTAAAATCTATATATATAAGCACATTTTTTTAGTGTTCGGGGGTAGAAAGCGTCTCTTTTACCCACGCTCAATCACAATTTTCGAATTTTATGAAGCATAAATTTTAATTTTGAAATAAAATATAAATTAAGTATGTTTCAGCGTATAACCTCTAAATTAGTTTCAGTAACAAATTTGTTTTTAGAATATACGCATAGTTTTAAACAATGTAAAATAGGTTTAGTCAACAATGTGTAATTAAACTTATTAGTTCTGTAAATTGACTCCCGCCTGAGAAAAGATAATTTACTTGAGACTAGTAACATACCGATTTGAATGCAAAATGACATAATACTACATTAAAAATTGTTAATAAACAAAATTGTATGAAATATGTTTTGAAAAATAACGTCTTGATACCCTTCTACTAATAAGTAAGCTAATATGAAAAATTATAAAATAAAGTCAGTTTATCATATATTGAGGCCTAAATACATACAACTTAAAACAAAACTTGAATATTTTATAAAATTCATTGTAATACATTTTAATTGTTAAACATACATTTTGTTTAAGCGTTTTGCGGATATTTTATTGTACAGATTGTTCATTAAGTTGTATGGTGGCTAGATTCTGTAATATATATACGCTTTAATTAAGATATTTACGATGCTCTTAAGTAAACACCAAATCTTCGTACCGCGCTTACGGAAGACATGGTTTTGATTAAGCCGAAAACAATGAGATACCATTTTAGAATGAAAGCACGATCTAAACTTGTATTGTAAATGCATCTAATAAAAGGTGAAGAAATCTACTAACAAAATTATGATATTCGTAAATAATACCTTTAATTTACAGATAATTGCTAAAATTAATAAACCTAAACGAATTATAGGTTATAAAGAGTAAAATAACTATATGATTTCCATCATAAACACATAAGCAAGTAACAAAATTATGTACCAGTAATAAATAAAACGTATTGTGAGACATTTCTAGAATTATTTAGAAAGGATAAATAATATATGACTAAATAAAGGCAAATTGCCATACCGACTGATGTTAGTGTAATGTTTCATTTTCCAGGAACACACTTAATGTAAAAACGAATACAAATGTTGGCACAGAAACATAGACGTAAATCAAAGTTTCCTTTCTCAATGCCTAGAGCAGCCCTTAACACGAGCCAACTATGTTAAGGGGTTTTATGTTTAGCAGAAACATACCATAAATAATTCTTTTAAATTCGAAAAAACAAATTGTGGAAATATTTACGGAGAAAAATAATAAGTCAACTTATGTTTTCAAATGGCAATTTGAATACAATGTTATTGTAAAAAAACAACTACGGTTTATTTTTTGTAAATATAAATTGAAAAAAAATATTTTGCAAGTTTTAAAAAAGGTTAGCAAATTATCACATTATATTGAGATATTACATTTGTAATCCAATGAATTTTTTCACAATGCAAATATTTATAGAAATTGTATTTATGAATTCTTTAATTTCGTAGTGCATTACGTTCGGTGAATCCTAATTAATCACTTAAACAATAGTTTATGACTTTCCGAACATTAAATTGTGTATATTTGCTAAAACGTACTGAGACAAAACGTTTTCGATCGCTATGTGCCGATCTTCATCAGTGTATTTATGAAATATGAAAAGTACTTCAAAAAAATATTTAAATGTTTTGATATACTTTAACTAAACAAAAACTGTTATTAATATAAATTTTTGTCTTTCAATATTATGTTCATTTTAGATTCATAATATGAATAATTCAGTCTAGAAAATCTAGAAATGGTCATCCGTAAGAAAGAATTGTAGTGAATTCAATTACAATTACAAGTATTTACCAGAATTGTGAAAAATACGTTTCTTCTGAGCAATTAGTTTGCATTACATCCGTCTTATATGACATTTAGAAATTCATTACTACATTTCGTTTCATTCAAAGGCCTACACTAATTTAATTGTCAATATTTTATAGGATATCTGAATTATTTTTTTCTTATTCACTGTAGCTCTTTATATTTTCGTATTTAATTACTTTAAGTTAATAATTATTTTTTCTTGAACAGAATTTATAAGTTCGGGGGACTTGCCCAATCAGCTAGTAGCCTACATATATAAGAACATGGGCAAATAAATCATCTGATATGTATACAATTTACAGAAAGTAAAATACTCAATTAAAGGAAAGATAACGTACTATTGTAAAATTAAAAAACTAAAAGTCATAATAAAAGACACACATTTTTTAAAAAATCAAATAGGCGTTTTAGAATGAATTGAACAAAACAATATATATTTAACTGATATATATATATATATATATATATATATATATATATATATATATATATTTAATAAATTTACAATATTTCAAAAACAAGAATACTTTTATTGAATATATTTATTCAAAGCTTTTCGCCGATAAAATAGTACCAGCATCTTCAGGAAAATAATTATCTAATAAAATACTTTTACAAAATTAAATCATATGTACTACAAAGAATCATATGTTTATAAGTATGTTTATCGGCGAAAAGCGTTAAATAAATATATTCATTAAAAGTATTCTTGTTTTCGAAATATTTTAAGTTTATTAACTATATTACAAGAAAATATATCACCAAATTTAATATATATATATATATATATATATATATATATATATATATATATAAAGAAAAAAACCAATTTACAAATACAAGAATAATTTATTTTTTTACAATTTAATCCTTTTCGTTGGCAAACAGTACCAACATCCTCAGGAATACTAGAAATTTAACATTAACCTTACATTTGCAAACTAGATGCAACAAATAGCGTTGCCAAATTTATTACAATGCTAAAATTGTTAAGTTATTACAAAGTTATAAAATCACAAAGTTTGCAAATGTATGCATAATGTTAAATTTCTAGTATTCCTGAGGATTTAGGTACTGTTTGCCAACGAAAACTTTGAATTGTAAATTCAATAAATTATTCATGTATTTGTAAATTGTTTTATTTCTTTATTAATACACAAGAATACATATTATAGTATTTATATATATATATATATATATATATATATATATATATATATTTAAGATCAAATAATACACACAAATAAAGGAATATTTAATTTATTGAACAATAAACTCAAAGCTTTTCGTTGGTTTACATTACCAACATCTTCAGGAGTTACAATAGTAAGAATGATAAAATAACTGTCTAACAAACATGAATCTACTAGATAAAGCAATACACAGTTGCCAAATCTATTACAATATTGCCAAACCTATTCCACTGCTGCCACAACATTATATACATTGAACAAAGTATGGTATTTAGAATGTATTTGAATTTGTTCATCTATTAATTTGTTATTAATATTATGCTTGTAAATTTCAAATGCTTCACATACGTTCATTTTTAACCCTTTATTTACTTCTTTTATAATTTTCATATTATTTATATTAGAAAACATATGATTATTATTAATACAATGGGTTGCGAAATTAGACTTATATATATTTGGTTTTAAAAAAGCATTAAAATGTTCTTTATACCTTTCTTTTAATATTTTTGCATCAACTAATTATTAATGTAAATTCATTCATAAGAATAGCCTTTAATTATACATAAAAAAATAATTTTCATATTTTAATGTATGTAAACATCTAATTATGTCATCATGCATTTCCCAATACGCCTATCTAATTAACATAGTTGATAAAATCATCATTCCTATGTTATCTAAAGTCCTTCTACTATTCAGGAAAAATTATGAGCTCATATGAATTAAAGACAAAATCGGTATTACTTGCTTGCTTCTTGCTGCGGACGTCCAGGGTCATGTGACTCCGATTGTCCGATGTCCACAATAATATGCTGCAGCCAAGGTCCAAAACATTTTATCGATCAATATTGTTTTCATTTTTCCTTGCTTCCTAGCGCAGACAGCAGAGTTGCACTTGATGGAATTGGTGAGGAGCATCGAAGGAGGATATGGTCTAGATTTTCCTCCTCTTTTCTACAGATAGGGCAGAGTGGAGATTTCCTCAGATTAAATCTGAAGTGATAGGTCTCAGTCACAATGTGTCCGATTCTTGCTAGCGCTGCAAAGACGGCTGTAAACCTGGTAACGCCTTGATACATTTCCAAATCATTTGGTTTCTTTTGAATGTCATAGAGGTTTTGGTTTCTTCTCTCCAATGGTGGATCCATTTTCTTGTGACTGATGTTTTCACAGCTCTCAGGCATTTCTTTTAGAGAGTACTGTGGTAAAGGACTGGGCCCATTTCCGCTGTTTCTTTGGCGATTTTATCTGCTTTTTCATTGCCGTTGATGCCGCGGTGTGAGGGGATCCACTGGAGCTGTATTGGTTTCTCATCTTTGCTGAGAGTGTTGAGTAAATTTATTTCTTCTAATCTAAATGTGTAGCTTCCTGGTTTCCGTTTCTCTATCATGTGCAAGGCGTTCTTGGAGTCAGTGAATATACAGAATTTCTCTGCTCGTAGTACAAGGCAGTTTACCAAGGCTTCATTTATTGCCAGCAACTCTGCATCGACGCTGGAGGCTGCATTTGCTCTTATGTAATATACTTCTTCGGTGAAGTGGTTATAGTAGTCTGCTCCTGACTTATCTTGGACTAGATCTACTGACCCATCTGTGTAAATTTAAACGGAGTTGAGTACAGATTCTGAAACATTTCCAGTGACTCTTGCCGAAGTGTCTCTTGGGGGTCTTCTTTAGTTATGGAAGAAGGTAGGTTTAGAGTTACCATTATTTCATTCTGCTTCCATGGGGGTTCGTAGTTGCAGACCGGTATTTCCTCTGGAGTCTCGGAAGGCATTTCAGCAGCGAACAAATTGATACTGTGATTGTATGATTGTCGTGTAGTCGTTTCTTTTAAAGAGTGTAGTGGATGGGCTGTGTGTAGTGAGAGGGTTTTTAGATGTTTATTCCATGTTTGTTCTTTTAGCAGTAAATCTATAGGTTCTATTGATAATTCTGCTTGCATTGCTGCAATGGAAGTGGTTTTGGGACAGCCTAGGCAAATTCTTAAGGCAGCTGATTGAATTACTTAAAGGTTTTTAATGTGCGTTCCTGCAGCCGCTCCCCAGACCTCACTGCAATAAGCCAGTTTTGTTCTTACAAAGGATAGGTAAAATGTTCTCAAGCATATGGTGTCAGCGCCATATTATCGGCTGGCGACTACTTTGATTGAATTGAGACGTTTGCTACAAGCTTGAACAGTTTTTTCAATATGATTTTTCCATCTTAGCTTTTTATCAAACAGTACTCCTAGCAGCTTAGGACATTGGTTATATTGAAGATTTAAATTGGTATTACTTTAGACACAAAGTAGTAATTATATGTTTCTTTCTGTTTGTAATCATCCCTTTACATATGTGCGCTACTAATTTTTAAACTTTAGAGAAACCTATTTTTAGAATATAGTAATGGTAAATGTTGAACTATTACCGCTCGTGTAAACCGTAAAACATTGCATTTCATTTGTATTTAACAGTAGGATTAATAAAGTATATTGAATTTTGTAGTTTATGTTGAACTCGCGTGTACTAATTGTACAATTATCCTTGGGAATTTGTTGTAGTGTTTAACTATCATAAATGAAATGACTGCATTTATAAACGTGTTCTTTATCTGTGTGCAAGATAGTATCAGTAGCTAGCGATGTGTCTACGAGTTTAGCTTTACTCTCGATGAGCTAAAAATACGTATTTGTTTGAACAATTATGATATAAATATATCACAACGGGTGATTTATTGTTTATATTTATTTACATTAACCAATCCCAGGAATCCCTTTATCTTTACAATCTCTATTTATTATAAAATTAGTTCATCGCGACAATAAAGTTCATTACGAAGTATTACGAGATAATCGTGACCACCAACCTGCCTCAGAGCAAGACAGAATACTCCAGAACGAGTGGGACAGAAACTTCTGATATTCTATATATATATATCTAAACAATGATATCGTATCAATCAATGAGAATATTAAATTCACGGATATGGCTAGTTACTATGATTAGGTGCAGAGTATTGAATATTTCAGTATGATGTCTTTGTAAACTACTTTAATTAGGTCAATATCACTACTTGTCATAGCAAATATATCATAACCAGATGTAAGCTGGATTTTTCCGACGTTAAGTTTCTGAATACAAAATCATATTTAGCTACATCCGGCTGGTTACGTTTACACTTTAGGCAATTGAAGCAGATTTTAGGGGAAATAGAATGTTTGTTGTAAAGGTTAGACCTGATTCTGCTTTTTGTCAATGCACGCTTGAAGTACGTCGTTAGTATAAGGTCATCTTCCTCTCTCTCTCTCTCTCTCTCTCTCTCTCTCTCTCTCTCTCTCACTCTCTATGTAAATATATATATATATATATATATATATATATATATATATATATATAACTACATATCTTAGAACTTCAAGTAAAAATCGTATTGCGACTAAATTGGTTGTAGCAAGTTAAAAAGTTTTACGGATTAGATTAGTACAACGAACCGGAGGCAGAGAAAAGGTGAATTGTAGCTAACATTTGCACTGGTATTTACGATTGCTTGTGCTTTCAGAAACTGAATATTTAAAATGGTTTTTACAAAAGCAGAAACAACATTTCAAAAACCAGATTAAATTAAATTTACGTTACTTAAAAGTTTACATTTATTTTATTAGTGAAGATAAAGACTCCAGATATATACTGTTGTTCCTTGTTCAAAACCATTATTTCTCTCAATTTTAATATACCACTCTTCTTATAACCTACTGATTACGGGCTTATGTAAATTGTTTGTCGTTACCACAAATCCCACAAATCGTTTTAACCCCAAATAACCTTTTATATTTAGTTAAATATGATATAGTTTTCGATATCGAGATATTTTTGTAACTACTTTCTCAGAAGATGATTCGTTCACAATCAAAATCTACTCCTGGTTCAACCTATTTAAAACGATTATTTTTGTTAGGAGATTTTATTTATTAGAAATTTCTCTACAGCTGTTTCAAGTTGCTATACATAGTTTTAAATCAGAATAGAACTATGAATATATAATATTTTAATGCTATCAATTTTAACCAACTTCTGTATAATAGATGTTCTGTTTTATTATGATCTTTACCTCAAACAATTATTATGTACGGAAAGGGGTGATATATAATGATGTAAAACTTACAAAAAGTGAAGGAAAATGTTTTTAACATTTCACAAACAATTGTAGAGTTGCAGGAAAATATGACGATATTTATATCAGCTAAAAGATAATTATATTATTAGATTAGAAATATATAAAGGTGATTCTCTTGTTCTAGTTATTACTTTTAATTATTTAAAACATCTCCATTGCAGGGAGTTTGTATCTTGAGAATGTATAGTTATAATTTTCCGTCAAAGTTTACTGAGACTACCAAAAGTTTCTAAAAGCCTACAGGAGAGGGGCGTTGAATGTTTTAAAAAAATGAGTTTTTAATTATTTAACGGAAGGGAGATATTATAAATATTATTCTTTGTATTAAAAATTGATTCCCCATACATTTAAATATCTTTTGAAGTATGGGGTATAAAAAATTTAAATTTCACCGTTAAAATGCTACACACACACACACACACACACACACACACACACACACAAACACACACACACACACACACACACACACACACACACACGCATACACGCATACACACACACACATACACACAAACACACACACAAACACACACACACACACACACACACACACACACACACTCACACATTTTTAACTTAATTATTGATTATTTTTAATATTGAATCATTATTATTTTATTAATATGATACGATAGTTAAAGGTTTTTTTTTATAAATTGAAGTTTTCGTTGAGTGATTGAACATTTCTCAACGGACATTGGTTGAACTTTCATTTACATTGTTTTTACTTTCCTTGAGGGGTTGCAAACCTGTCATTCCAAAACATTAAGTTTACTGAAAACGTAATGAAAAATTTGACATCTGGAAATCCTTATGGCAGTTGTTCCTAATAAATCACCACTCTTTTCGCTCTCCCACTTTAGGCAGATAAAAGCAATTTTTATTTTGTTATACTAATAACAATAAATTTATATGTGCTCATACAAAGAATATACAGATATCGTACAATTATATCTGTCTTTTTACAGTTGAAGGAAATCTAAATTACGAAAGTTGAAAATATCTATAGACTAACGAGTATTTTATAATCATGTGAATGACTATCGACAAAATTGGTTTAGGTGAAAGCTTTATCCTTTAACTTTAGTTATTAAAGTTTATTTTATATGTTTATTCAATATTAAAACTTCCGAGATTCCAAATATAGTTGATTATAGTGGAATATTTATATGACAACTATAACAAACTCAAATTATTTACTGTACAATTAATAACTAAAAAACTGAGTACAATAAGTTGACTTCATTCTATTTTAAAAGTCATTTATCAAGTATTCAACTTTGTTTAAATTAAATTTTATTGTTATATAATTTGTGGAGTGAAAATCAATGTTGTGCAGTTTGTCATGTATTGTTTCGAGTTTTGCATTCTTTTTTGATTGCAATTTGTAATATTTTTTATTCAAATTTACATTTATTTATATGTTGAATGTAGATGGAAAACGACGTAGTTAAGTCTGTAAAGTAGTTTTTGGTCGTTTAAAAACTTTCTTGCTTTGAGTTTGAGAAGAAATCAAAAGGCTGTTACCTAAAAAAAACGCTTCTCCTTTAATTATTGTTATCATTAGAGAAGGAATTTTGTGTAATTCTTTACATTAGGCTGTAGTAGTAATGTTGCCACGGGATTCAATCAAGTAGGTTTAGTTCCAATGATTCACTCACTTAAATATCAACGCGATTGTATTTATTTAATTTTTAAAAAAATCCGATAAAATTATATGTGTATCATAAATTTTTCCCTTGAATAATTTCAGATAAATTACAATAATTACTTTATTATAATGATATTTTTATTTAAATTTTAACAACATATAACACAACTATATATATATATATATATATATATATATATATATATATATATATATATATATATAATAATTAGTATCTACAGGAAACACAATTTTATACCAAAATATATTTTTACATATATTAAGAAATATGTATTACAAATAAAAGATAATATAATGGCAAATAACCATGGTATTATGCTTTATCTGATTTTTACCTTGACCTCAATGATCGTATCAATACCTTGGTGTTTTGATACACCCAGAAACGTGTCACTTACGAAGATTCTGACGAAGATAGATAATACATCTAATAGTTAGAAAAGCTTTAGATGATCCTGGAGGTAAGTACTAGACCTATATTATTATTTAAAAAATTTTAATTACAAATTTATTTCCTATTTAGAGATGGACAATCCTAAGATTTAATCCTTTACCATATATTTTAATTGCTAATAAAAAATAATAATTACTAATCAAAATAGACACTAAATAACTTCATAATATTAAATTATTTAGTACCTGATAAAGTGATTATTAATGAACGTCCGCTGTAAACTAAGATTTTAAAAGTTAGGAATTAGTTGATAGGATCCATAAAAGTAAAATTATAAGGGTCTTACAGTATAGAAAATTACTTAATATTTTGCTTAAAAAATATTTATTTATAATCAAGTTTCAAAGAGAATGAAATTTATTAATCACTTATTAGAAGCGTAAATAGCTGCACAGTGTTTACTGTCAACTTACAATGACATTTTTTTATTATGAATATCTCCCAACATAAAATTGTCCAAACCGAAAAATTCTTAGTAATATTTTAAAACAATTGAGAATATATAGACTATAGGTAACGTAATAAATAAAACCTGTATGAAATAGTATTGTCAGGTAACACTAAGGTGTGGATTTAAAGAGCTTGTTGCTAAAAAAACTGTCTAACAGTTGTGAGCACAGGCTATTTAAAAACAAAGTTTTTTGGAAAATAATAGGTTCCTAATTTATTACATACACTTCAGGGTTTGCCAGGCAATATTTTCAATTTATTGAAAATGTGTAACGTCATAACATAGCTAGCGAACAATTATAAATATACACTTTGTGTTATAATCTATTATAATTTTGTTCTCTCTGAAACAGCTAATGAAAATACTAGTAAAATATCATAACTGGGATAAATTCTTGGTAATATATTGGAAAAATATGAAATAATAATATCAATATAAATAGAAAAGTATACAAACGAGAGGGTGGATATCTTTCTTGGAAAAACCCTTTTTAATACGAATTAAAGGAGATGATTATATTTTAAATGTAGGATATACATTCAATTAACTATGGAAATAGTACAGAAAAGGGAAATGACAAAGACATTACAGAAAATACCATTAACCTATGTTTCGATCTAAATTCTATGAATTCATTAATAAAAGCTGTTAAGGAATCTATTAAATTGAATATAGATCATTTAAATAGATTAATGCATTTCAACTATGTTGTGTTGCATTACTCCTTACTACCCTTACGGCATTAAATCAACCACGGTCAAGACATTAGAAAGTACATATAAATATGCACGATTATATATAAACTGTTCGATAATCAATTTCTTGTAAATACATATAGTAGGATATGTCTCATATCAGATTATTAATTTGGTTTCAGAAATCAGCAACTTACGATCTGTCAGATAGGTTTACCTGAAATATATTCTTATTAAAGCTCTGTAAGATAATAAAGTGTGGTCAT